>JAQGBB010002821.1:0-10212 GCA_034691745.1 Prismatolaimus dolichurus | reverse complement strand
TTCAAAAGTCGTCAGACAAGCATACAACAATGCAACGGTCATATCCAGTGACGCTTTACTGCAAACCTGAAATCGCTCCCGTGAGCGGCACTCAGGCTTCTATTCGACCAGTAATTGCAATACTCCGGCAGACGAATAATTGGATGATCCTTGAATGTCTAAACACAAACATCTGTTGTTAGAAGGAAGAAAGGAAATAATACATGGAAATATTAGACAACACATTGTGCACCTGAGCAAGAAAGTAGTAGCACTCAGTGATAAAGATGACTGAAACAAGCACCGAGAAGACGTCTTCTGCGAATCGAGTCACCTGACGAACGAGAATGGATCCCTCGAAAGCGACAAGCACGATCGCAAAGACGAATGCCTGTGCAACAATAAAAACGACATCGAATAATGAGAACGTTTGAGACTGGACACAGCGTAGCACGCCTGACGGCACCCAAACGCCGATCCATTCGCGATAGACCAGGTAGTTCAGCTCCTGCTCCTTTGAAAACTATACAATGAAGAGCACAGAGATGAAACACACAGCCTACATGTGACATTGTACCTCTTGAAGATACCTTGTACAAGCTCTCCTCGAAGACCAAGACCGGTCCGGTTGCTCCGAGAATCATGAGCGGTTGAGCCGCAAAGAGCGAGAAAACGACACCGCCAAAACTCGTTGCAATTAGCGTCTCCTTCAGACCAAGGAATCCGTCCGTCTTGCGCGCTGAAACATCAAAGGTATATACATACACGCTACGCTGAAGCAATCTTGCAAACTCTTTGGCGCATTCACGCACGAGTATCTAATAACGCTCACGTATAGCAACCCTCGCGGGTCACTGTCGCCATGAAAGATGTGCAGTGATTGCACGGCCGCTCCTAGTACTGTTCAATTTCTTTCGTTCTGCGTGTCCTGTGTGGGCTTCTATTGCTGTGTGGGCTCTACTGCAACTTTTCCAGTCCTAACACCATCCTTTATCCATGCAGGCTAGCTAGTTTGTTACGTGTGCAAGATAGTTAGGTGAAAAACGCACCAAGCAATCCGCCGAACATGACCGACAGCGCGGTGCATAGAAAGAACGAGAAGACGCATGTGCTGACGCAGTTCCAGTTGAGCGCGTCAACGAAGTCGCTCTTGTAATGGCGAACACGTCGGCGAATGTCGCGAATCATGCCGCCAAACGGTCTCCCTAGACACGTCAGTGACCGAACTGAAACGCCTCTCTAGTCACTTTCAACGTGTTTCGAGGCAGGCGCGTAACTGAAACTAGCACTCGGAGCAGACAGTGAGTCACATACCCGTTCGTCGCAGCGGATCCTCCATCAGCTTGATCTCCTCTTCGCGAATAAGTGCTGCAGATGCACGCAAAAATAGAGTAATTACAAGGAGTACAACTGCAATGCGACTCGCGTGGGTCCATCCATCCATCCATCCAACTGGACGTACCATCCAACTCTGTCGGTCGGGTCGTGACGGCCTTGCGTCGTTTCCGAAGACCCTTCGACTTGCGCTTGATCTCCTCGTAGCAGAGGAGCGCCTTCTGCTCCCAGTCACCTGGTCGTAAAGGGAGGCGAACGCGATAAGCCCGATATCAGCACGCTTTTAACCTCCGCGGCAGACGTGCGGAGGGTCGCGATGGTGAGAGAAGTGAGGCGCAAAGTACATGTACGGGTCATCATCCGCAATGATTTAGAAGCGTCTCTGGATGTTGTTTTATGGCGCGCGGCGCCAATCACCATTTTCTTATACTCTCCCCAAGCCTTCGCTTCACGCGTGGGTTACCCTCCGCAAGCCCGATGGCCGATATCACCAAAAAAGTTTCATTGCCCATCTCAAACCTGGTGGCAGTACGATCGACTCGTCGAGAAAGTCGTTGAGCGCATGCAGGAGATCGGTTCGATCGGTCGCCTGATAGGCTGCATCGTGAAAGCGCTAAAACAGACCTTGTTACACATTGCTCCACGTCCATCGAGCAATAGTTTCACGTCGGTGAGGCTGCTCAATCCATTTACCTTGTTAGCCATCAGCGTCGATATTGAGCGTCCAATTTCTGCAAAGCAAGCAGGACAGCTCAGCTAGATGTTGTAGACCACCTGTCGAATAGATGCTGCATGAGAAACGGAAATACCGTGATATTCAACGTCAGCACTGAGCGGCCCGAGGAGGACAAATATGAAGCGAATCGGTATGGGCACTTCGGTGATGCGCGGAAGACTGACTGGAGCAGCAAGGCGCACGAATGCGACTGCAAGGTAGTCCAGGAAATCGACCCCACCGACCAGCACTGTTGTCGACTCTGCGCCTATAAACAACGATTATGCAGACACATGCTACTCCGGTGCACAACTAAGTATAGCAAAACACAGTCGCGCCGCTACGATTTTCGTTGGAGCCACAAAACTTTGGCGGCTTATAACTTTGTGTAGAAACATAAACGCGCAAACAGAACTGCAGATTTGAACTCCTCTCAACGAGGGCTACAACTTTTGGTGGTCTCGGTTCAAAAAAATTCGATCTCCTCGCTAAAAACTTCATTTTCTTCCTTTTTCCATTCGCGTTAGGGGTCACAACCGCGAGGACCCCTCTTAGCGGCGCCGGTGACAGTGAAGTAGCACAGCAAACTAGGCCATCAAATGAGCAAAGAAACCTTCAGGAATTCGTCTGAGCAGCTGAAGGTCACTTCGCGAACCGCCGCCTCCGGATGTAAAGCGCACGCTCTCCTGTGATGCGCTTAGACAGCAACCATCGCTCTATAAAATACACTCTACATACTACGCAACCTGCCTTAAACTAAACCGATGAAATATGGATGCGCTCACCTCTTGTGCGTTCTTCTCAATTTCACCGTTCGTTTTCTCGGACGACGGTCCTGCGGCCGTCATCGTAGCACCGCTGAAGAACCTCGACAACGAACGAAACGCAACCTGTCGATGTATTCCGCCACGTTCGTTTGCGTCGTTCAGATGCCGATGACGCAGCTGGAGAGCGCTAACAACGCGTGACTATGAACAAAACAAACAGTAAACGAAGAGCGCAACGCGTCCACAAGCTCTCGGCATTCTACTCGTTCTTCCGGCAAAATCTGGTCAGTTATCACCATGTTGTCGGCGATTCTTTCGGCAATCGTACGCATGTTCGTGTCCTTCAGGTCGAGCAGCACCGTACCTAAGAGTGCAAGCAAAATCACATAACACGCAGAAATGAGCAGCAAAGCATACAGACCTGCTTCTATACACTTTCGCAGCTCAAGAAGTGAGTGAAAACTCAACGAAGCTATGTGAGGCTTGCCCCACTTCTCGGCACCCTCTTCAACATCCTGCGCAAAACACAACACCAATATTGCACACACCCGCTAATCAGTCATGGCGATGGTCGGCGGCTAAGAGGAGACGGGGGGGGGTAAAATATCGATTAGAGATCCAAAAATGGCATCCCCGTTTCAAAAAAATAAATTCGAACGCTTATACCTCAGCACAGGAACATAGTACAACGAAAATGAAGCCAGATTTGAGCTGCTCTCAATGAGTTCTAAAGCTGAAACCGCTTTTCAAACATTTAAAACAAAAACCTTTTTCACAAACTAACACACCAACAATAATAATACTCCGCAACTCTAGAGAAAAAAAAAACAGAAGTTTCACTAAATTTGTAATTCTGTAAATTTTGTAATTTTTGCTTAAAAAAAGCAAATCCAAACGATTTGAGAAGAAAAATTTTGCAAAAACTTCAGGCTGAAAATATCGCTTCCGACCAAAAAGTCCAAAAAGTGGGGGTTACCCCCCCCCTTTGTCGGCCGGTCTTAGGAGGGGTATCCAGCCTTAGAGCACCGCATCGCCATGACTGCCGCTAATAAAAAATGCAGCAGTTCAGCACGCCTAAGCCTAAGCACAACGTACACGATAGAAAAGAAATACGCACGATTATCGATAAAATATAGATAAAGTTCGCCAACTCATGCAGCTATTACAAATACATATTACGTACGTACACCGTACAAACGCAAACCTCTTCGTATTTAATCCAGCGCGCGGTCTCCTTCCATTCAAGGTCGTTCGTTTCGCCGCTCGGACGAACGAGCTCATCGAGTTCGACAAAGAGCTAGAAACGTACAGCCGCCGGCCGATAGAGCAAATTCATAGGAAAGCCGCAGCAACGAATTCAAGACGATAGATAGGTAACAAGCTCCTCGCCATACGAGCGCCGTACCTCATGTGGCTCGCGCTGATGCTTCAACTGAAAGTAGGGCGACTTTCGCACCGGCGACGTTGTCGTCATCATTGCCTCATCGCCTCGACGAATGCGCCGCTCGTAGAGCGCAAGCTGCTGAGCGTCGCCCCCGCAATTGTCGACCACACGATGTTTTCCCGCAAAGCTCGCTAGACGGCCGCACCGGCGACCTACGAAAATCGCTCACGTGCATTTCCAGCTTCTAACCATACAGCGCCAGGCCATTCTGCTTTTGCACAGCTGGCGCGCACGATCGAATGTCAATTGTTGACTGTCGCTTTCGATGACCCATCGATAACGTTGCCGCGGTCGCCCCTGTCACCGCCGCGCGTCCCTCTCGACGAGAAACATCTTTCAAGGCAGGCGGCTCTCGACCATGCGATCGACTCCTCATGAGCAGAGCCGGCATGTCGGGTAGCGACCACGTCCATGCGTACACCTCGACGGACGGCGTTTGTGGCCACTGACAGTCCCCCCCCCCCCGCCACCGCGGTGCTAAGTAAGCAGTCACAAGCATTGTGTACGTACTTCGCAGCGCCTCAATGTCGCACGCCGGCAGCTCAGTCGCCTCATCGGGCTCGATAAAAGCATTAAGAAGACGCTGATCGATGTGAACGTGCGAGCCTGCAACAACAAACCAACCGACGATCCAAAGCCCGACGCTGCCAAGGCCGCAAAGAGCGTGCTACCTCCTGCAGTATAAGCGAAAATCACTCTCGCTTCGACACATGCTTACCTTTCCGACGTCGAAGCAGCAGATTCGTCGACAGTGCGTCCGTACCCCGTCGACAATGAAGCAACGTTTTCGGGTCATCGTCGTTGCCCTCTTCCATGGAGTCCAGAAGTTCATCGACAGCTTCCTCCGCTAACACGCCCCTAACAAGCACCACTGAGTATTAGTTGATTCGGGATTGCGTTGGCGATCCCTTTTTCGACCACGGCAAACGCATTTAAACCACTGTCAACAAAATTCTTTTTTATGTGACCACACCGAGAATTTCCCGCTCGTTCAAACACACTATTGCATTCTTCCACATAGTACAATCACTGTTCCAAATGTCGTGCTGTAAATATATTGCGTTCTCAGTTCGGGAGTACGGTGTGAACACGAGAAAATTGAAATTCTGCCAATATGACTGCAAGAAGTGAAAGAGCCTCGTGTTCCAACGACATGTCGCACACGTTTCTGTACCATCTCAAATAGCGAGAAAGCTGTTTTGTTCTGGCCGTTTTACGCTTTCATTTGCTTATCCCGGAGCACCGGGCTTAGATAGACGAAGCACGACAAATTATGCACGTGCGATCTCCCGCGTTTCAAGTATTACGAACAGGGCGATTTTGACTTTTTCGACGATTTTCGCCTATTTCTTCCTTCACTATCTCTCCCCCCTCAACGTAGGTACAATAAGAGAGATGAGCAAAATCGAAGATGGCCATTTTGGCCTGCAAATGGCAACGGCCAGTGCCTACCTCGCAGGTCGATCGCTCCTGCTCAGCTTTGATGACGTAGCAAACGATGGCTCGCCTTGGACAAAGACCAAACAATGGTTATCATCGCATTGACAAAACCGTATCGGCAGTCTCTGCACTCATATCCGATCCTTACTTCCAATGACAAACTTCACTGGCGTCGACGCGGCGTCATCTACTGAGACAGCTTGCGGTGCCTCTACTTGGCCAGAGTCGGGGAACGGAACCCACGATGCAGTGCTGATGGAAGACGATTGCTCATTGGTTGGTCGCATGGCGGTCAGTGGGCGCATCTCGTCATCGCTTTCGTCGAGCTCCGCCGAGTAGTCGTCAATGGTGATCAAAACGGGCTGACGCAGCTGATCCGCCTCGTCATCAGTCGACGAGTGTCGCCGAAGGACGGCGGTGCCGGGTGACGCACTTTCAACGTCTGTATCTTCGACGATTAAGCTCGGCACGGAAATGTTCGTCGCAGACGTCTCAGAGTACTTGAACATCGCGGCTGTTCGCCGGTCGCTCGTCAGCCGTCTGAGCGACGAAATAGCTCCTTTTGGATTGGCGTCGGCGCCAACCGCTATGTGTTTGTCCTGCTCGGCAGGCCTTATTCGTCGCCGTCGAACGTACATATCGAGCGGTCGATGGGCTTGCGCGAACGAACAGCTACTCAAACGATGCTCTAAAACGAACAACGAGAAGACGATAATCTCTTCATGCCGTTTTCCTTGCAACACGCTCAGCGTGCATAATGAAGGAAAGAACTGTAGACAAGACGCACCGTCAAAGTCGTCGCTGGTAAATTCGGTCCTCAGCTTCGCGTTCTGACGACCGCTGCAGCCAATAGCAGCGGCGTCCGATGCCACAACGGCGCCATTGACCAAAGCGAGCGGCGTGAGCTCGAAGCAGCGGTGTCGATCGCCGCCCGCATCTGAAAGCATGCTCTCCATCACGTCGTCGACGTTTAGATAACCGCGCAGCTGCCCGGCACTACAAGAGCGCTAAAAGAACACCAACACCACTGGGCTGCACTAACGGTGTAGTAAGTGCAAAGTATGCCTAACAGGACTGATCATTACCTACTGTGAAGTACATGTGATGAATATGTTACCGGCATTGCTGGAAATGAGGCATTGCTAGCAATGCCTGAAGTTGGGGCAGGCATTGCTGGAACTATGTGTTGGAAGATATGGTTTTGAAAATAGCGTAATTTGCATACCCGGAGGCTTGACTCTAGTTGGCTGAAAATATATTGGCTGATTTGAAAAATCATAGTCAAACTCCGACTCACGCTCAGACTACATAAGCCGACTGTTTATCAGGTATTTCCAGCAATGCCTGCTCAAACTTCAGGCATTGCTGGAACTTCCGGGATTTCCAGCAATGCCGATGACAAATACATTCAAAATATGTCATCTGCAACCGAAGAACAGACACGCAGCAAACCTCCTTTGAAGTGCCCGCTATCCGCAAAAGCGACTCGTCCTCTTGGCGCACGATAGAGTACGCCACATCGCGCAACAGCGGGTCGGCGACCGTATGGCGTTTCGCCGTCGACGCCCCTCTGCGTCCAAAGTAGAGCATCCCCGAACGCTTACGGAAGTCGCACTACGTTATCTCGATTGACAGCAAACTTCCAAACCAATTAGCAGTCGAAAGGTCGGAGTCTGCGAGCGCGCAAAAAATCGACGACTATTTCGGAAACAATCAATCATTCAAGAAGCTCGCCTATCAACGAGGAGATAAGCGACCGCGTGGCCGGATCAGTTCAAAGGAGGAGCATCATTGGGCATTCATTCCGCGCGCTTCTCAGCTGAAGCGAGCACAGCAGCCACCCTGAAGTTGTTTGCATTTCTACTCGGTGATTGCTCATTAGGCACACATCTTCAAGCGTCAAATTCCGGCGCTAATTTCACAGCTGCCTCTAGATTCGCGCGTGCATGAGCCTCTCTTCACTTCACGTGCACACATAAGAGAACACTCAATACCCTCAGAGGGCAGACGGGGCGAATACAATTGCCACTGCTCAATCTCTGAATGAAAAGACGAAAAGCCACCGCAACGTCATCATAATAGACAGACACATCCTCCAAATATGACGTACGTCTGCAATCCCACGAGGAAGAAGGTGCCTACACGTCCGACCTGTGAATCCTCCTGTCATCACATTCGCGTATGCAGCTAATCAGATGGAAACACGAGCCAAGGACAAACTCAGACAAACAATCCCTACCTCATCCGCGTCTGCTTCTTCCACCGCGAAGTTAACATCCTACGTTTCATCTTCCGCAAACAATGTTTCAGCGTCCAAATATAAACCAGAGACAACCGAAGTCGTGCGGCGGCACAGAAGAGAGAGAGAGCGGGAAAAGGGACAGACATGCAACAATCGATCAACCTGCCTACAAACGTAAAGAATGTAAGCATCGAGGATCGGTGAAACAAACTCTCAAGTCGTCAATCGACAGAACCTGCGTATCTTTGGATCGCATCGTAACCACTTTATGTATGATATGCACGACTATGCCAGGCTCGTCGCAACGTAAACTGTCAACGTGCAGCACGAGGCACGTACATACAGTACCTTTGCTGTGAATTCCTCCGACGATTGTTCGGAGACCGCTCGCCGCGCCGCATGCTTGAAGGGAACCGAGAGGTTTCGCGGTGTGCTAGCCGAATTTTTCAACATTGTGCGCGCGAAACGTCGTCGTCCAAAAGGTCGAATAGCGTCGAGTGGCGAAAAAGCATCCCAGTAGACGTCTACTTTTTTCGCGTCGCTTTGAAGCTACCGTACAATGGCCGCATCTGCGAGCCGAAGCAAACTGGCGGCGGTGGCGTCAAACTCCTAAATCACATACACACGTACAACACTCCAAAACGTATGCACGTCCGTCCGCATGCACAGTATGGAGATTCACGAAAGCATTTAGGACCGAAATTGGCATTTCAGAGATGACGTTGTCGGCTTCGTGCAACGTCAGCCGAAAAGCGAAAACGACGTTCATTAAGCTGTCGGCAACAAAAGGACCAAACGAAACTATGCGCGCAACAGATGTCGCGCAGGAACTAACGATGATTAGCCGAGTCACAATCGCAAGGTGAGAGTGTGCGCGTGCGTGTGTTAATAGGAGCGGACACGATGAGTATTGACAAGTCAGTCGTCAGATAAGCCGAGCGTGAGTGCTCCTCCAAGAAATAGCACTTTCGCCTGGTCTTCGCTCTCTCTTCTACACCAATTACCACAACGCAACAAATTATCTTTTGCGTGTTGACAGGAAACAGTTGAACGAATAACAAACAAACAAAGGGCACAAAGAGAAAACTTTGGGTGGAAATAATCGAACGTGTAACAACAGGAGAAAATCGGAAAGCCCACGTTTTCGCTGAGCGGCCGGGATAAAACATCTGTCGACGCCCCGACGTCACGGAAATCCATTTCCGCTAATTAATTGACCAAACCGTATAATTTCAGAAAAGAAGTGCGCAAGCTAGCGAGAACATCTAATAAACATTACCTCCGCCTAACGACGTCGCCACGCAAACTGCAAACGCATTTTCTGCTAGCACGCAAACTGTGAAGTGATTGAGTTCGACCAAATGTACAACACAACGCACTGAAATTATGAGAGAAAAACGTTCCTCCTCCGTCTTTCGCCCCTAACAGCACTCAAACCCGTCACGATAATACTTATTGGTGCGTAAAATAAAAGCAATTGCAAACATTCGATAAGTTCTCGCGTGAAGAGCAGCAGCGTTAAATACGCAGGCCTAAAGACGATATGAGCGGAACACAGCAAAAAGAGGATACAAAGAAACGTAAAAGCTGCATTTATCATCTATGAGACACGTAAAGCAGTTAGTGCAGCCAGCAGTGTACATCACAGTTTTTTATGTGCGTGGCTCAAATCAAATCTGCAACATTGCCAAAGCTTTCAATTCAAACCAGGTAATATTCAGCATACGTTGTGCACGTCTGATCAAATCTCCGACAAATTTGATCGATTTCTGTGACAGTATTTAATAATTTGATCCAATTTTCGTCAAATGCCGTGCTATTAGGGTTAGCCCGAATTACGCAATTTTCACGTCCGCGCGCGAATTCGACACTTCACTACGGCGAGGCATTTGTTCCAAGTTCGAAAGTGAAAAAAAAAGTTTTAAAGTGAGAAATTTTTTATCCGCGAGGCTTTTGTTTCACGAAAAAATTTTCAAAATTTTCAAAAAGTTTTTTAATTTTTTTTCGTGAAACGAAAACCTCGCGGATAAAAAATTAAAAAAATTTCTCACTTTTTTTATTTTCGAACTTGGAACAAATGCCTCGCCGTAATTCACCGACATTTTCGAACTAAGTCTGTGGCTGCCTCGTTGCATTTGCTACAGAAGTTTCATACTTAATGCAATGCTATATTCTTTTGACTGCATAAACATAGTGCTGAGTCAATTTTAATATAGACGGCAGTTTTGCTATAAATGTGCCTTTTTATGTACTCTCTACGCTGCGATTTATTTCGCGATGGTAAACAAAT
>JAQGBB010002820.1:0-10214 GCA_034691745.1 Prismatolaimus dolichurus | reverse complement strand
GGTCTGAGGACATTTACAGCAATTGTTGAGACATTACACGTGTAGCCTCTTGCCTTACGTTTTCTTGCCACATAATGCATGCAGTCTAAATATAAACTGGCTACCATGTTCTGTCAACTTTTTACGGACCTTTTAGTATTGTACAGTTTGAAGCATTCTAAATTGTAATCGCACGTGTACAGGGCACAGGAGCTGGCCCCGTTCCGGTCGTACCCGAGTTTTCGATCAGCCAGATACGCTAATGGCCATCCTCTCCGTTGCGATCGCCGTCTGGGCTTCATCTATACTACTATTGAAAAATTGTTTCGCTGTCTGTCTGAAGCCGGCGAATGTTACCGATGTGGGCGAGCTTGTGTAAGGCAGCAATGCTATAAGTGTTCGAATTGTGTTTAGCTGCAGCGGTCCACCGTGCTCGTGATAGGTGGAGGTGTGCGCGAAAGCGAGTCTACAGTGAGCGGTGTGTTCAGGGAAAACAAAACAATTGCTGACGCAATTATGTGGCCCGGCATGGACGCAAACTATGTGACTGCGGGCTATGCATTTTGTTTACATAATAATATGGATTAAACAATCATCAACAAAATTTAAACGCCACTGGTAATACATTGAAATAAAGTAAAAAATAATATAAATTAACGTATAATGTAAATACGAGCAAGAAGGCACGGTACGAATATGGAAGATAGTGAACTCCTCCCTGCCTCGGCCGGAAAAGCCCCCTGCTTCCTAAAACAATAGGTGTATATAATTTTTAAAATCTGTAAAACTTGTGGCGGACATTCTAAATTTTTGCTCTACTTGGCCATATTTTCCACGCTTTTGACCTTTTGCGGCGAAAAATTTCAAAATTAGCAAAGGCGGCCGACGCTTCGCTGGAGGTCGCCGCCTCTTCAGACATCGGTGAGCGCGTCGCAAGCGATCGCTCTTCGCTGCCGAGCTTCTCGTTAAAGCCGGCGTATTTGTTAGGTGACCTTGCAAGCTCAACGTCGACCGCCAGGCAGGCAACTTGATAGCAATAGTTGCCACATGGGTCGGGCATGTTCGGGAAACGGACATCGAAAAATTAAAGCAGCGGCAGCTTGATGCTTGCACACTTCTCCGGCCATGCGATAGTATAAGTGCAGAAGCCGCGCTGAGCGTTGACGATGAACGTCTTTGACGGGTCGCTCTCGCTCGGCACTTCGAACGTATCGGCACTGAACTGCTTGATCTACGACTTTCTTTAATGTAGGCCATTTTCTGAAGCAAGTCAGCGAATAGCAAATGCGCTTTGATGCTCCGAGAGTGCGCAAATTCCAGAAGCCGAATTTGTCAATAACAAAATAATTTTTTGTTCTTCAGTCAAATTTTTTCTGTTTTAAGACCACTGACGCACGTCAGTGACCCTATTGCCGTGGGCCGCGGCTGTGTGTGTCTGTCTGTTGACGCTATAACTTTTGAAATAAGCAAGCTATTGGGCTGAAATTTTGCAAGCGCGTACCTTAGGGTAAATCTGGATTCAAACTCTTATATGGGCTTTGGAACCTACTTATGACAGAACCATCGATGAGAAATTGTTTAAAAATTGCTTTGAGCATAACTTTCGAACGCGTGAACGGATTTGGCACAAATTTTGTGTGTGTAATCCTATCACAGTGTTGTGCACAAGCGCATGCAAGAACCTTTAGAAACCACATAAGACACAACCATCGATGAAAATTTTTTGAAGTGGTTTTTAGGATAACTTCTGAATGCGTTGACGGATTTGGCTGACATTTAGTGTACACTTTCCCCATATAATTTTCTTAAAAATTTCGTTGCCATAGATGGTTTTTGGCATAAGTACTTTTAGGTTCACTTGCACACTGTGTCAGTGGCCCTCGAAAATCGGTACATCAGACTTGTTATTATTTTTAACTTATGTTTATATAATTTTTCATAATCTTCTGTATACTATTCAATTTTTTTTATTACTTTCGATTTTTGTGCATTGCTTCTGGGCCAACGATGTGGTATGTATGTAATATGCTTCCGATCATTAGTAGCTAGCAGTTACCTAGCTAGCTAAGAGCAAGTTACCTTATAATATGCTTCCATGCGGTGAAGCACGGGTAAAACGATGTGACAGGCGTTCCACGCCCTGACGCGGCCAAGCACGTTCACTTTGAACAAGCGGATAGCAGCCTCACAGAAGTTGTTCGTGTAGTTGCCGCGGAAAGCCTTGTCGCCGCGCCTCGATCCCAAGCCCTAGTTCTCGTACTCGTGCACTTTATTTTTCACGTACTCGACGAAGTTACGAGCGCGTGAACCCACATTAGAGATATCGAGGCTATGCAGAGCCTCCACTGCCTCTTTCACTGTTGGCGCATAGAGGATACGGTGAAAAAGCAACATTAGCTCGTTCTTCTCGTCCAAGCTAACACCAATGACCTTGTCGTGCAACCATTGGCGCACGGCTTTTAGCACGTAAAAATGGCAGAGTGCCCTTCGAGATTTGTATACCTCGGACAATGCACCCCGCTCAGCACCCGAATCATCGGTCATTACAATTGTCGATCCGTCATCTCCGTAGACGTTTCTGTCGCCGTAGAACTGCTTCACCAGTCGCAGCGCCACTGAGTAACTCGCTTGCTGCTGTGAGTCCGTGATGAGAACGGCGATGGGCACGGCACCGACCGTAGCAGCGGGAGCAACGAGAACCGTGAGGAAGTGAATTTTCATTGTCGCAAGACGCCGTCGAATCCAAGAAGCAAATTTTCTGCGTTGTGTCTAGCCGCGCTGCACGCTCCATGATCTCGGTAATGACTACAACGGCGAACGGCTCCTCATTGACGAGAACAGCCCGATTAGATGAGTTGTAGCCATTCGCCTGTTCTCGCACTTTTGCCAGCTGACTTTGCTTATCGCGCCCGCCGAGATTCTGCTCCCTCCTTTTCCGGAACATGTAATAAACGTGCGGCGCGAGTGGACAAAGCGATGAATCGCCAAGGGCTTCGTGACCACGTTCCGCGAGCAGCTGCTGCTTATGCGTGGCAATCGCCGGCCCGGGAGTCAGACCCTCGGAAAAGTAGGCGACAAACTGTGCTTCTGTCTCGAGAGTTGGTCGCGCGAACCGTCGAACGTGATAAGTGTCGAGCGCGTGAGAATGCGCAGATGGCAAGCTGATTCGAATTTCGCACAACTCAGTGGCGTGGTCTTGTCGAGCACAACAATGCATGCTTTGATCTAAAATATATTTGGAACTTTTCCTACTTTGTGAACTGTACTTGTGGGCTGATCATCATTACTTGATTTTAAACATCACATTATCATTTTATGCACCTTGACTAGAGCGGTTGCTTTGCAGTTGTAGTTGGCGTCGGTCATGCTGTTCTTTGCCTTTGCGCCAGCGCTTCTGGGTGCAGCCAGTCGACAGTGGTACGTCGCGTAATACGAGTATTCAGCACGAGACTTTGATTCGCGAAACCTAATTAGGTAAGCACAACAGCTGATGTGAAGAATAATTCGATTGCTTAGCTGTCTACTCGCAAACCGTACCGATATCCTGAATGTCCATTGTTTTCCAAACTGCTCAAAAACTCTTCGACATCATTTTTTGAGGCTAGATTGCAAAGAATTATTAAATTTCCTTGATTATCGCATTCTGCTTCGCAAACAAAACCTTCGGGAAAATATTGCTCAATCTTATCGGCCATTTCGAGATCAATGTCTTACTGATTTTTTATAAATTGAAGTGACTTTCCGGTCATTTCACGTATACGTAAGGTTTGAGGTTACGTTTTGTGACCCTCTTGCTATAAACAGCAAAACGCTATGGAAGCAAGTTGGCGTGCACTTTACAAATTTGCAGGATTGACGGCCTCATCCACCAAATCGATAATTGCGATTTCCAAAAAGCGTCGATGTAAACAGCAAGAATCGTTCGGGTACATTCGATTTATGCACGAGCGGAAATTGCACTTTCCCTGGAAAATTCATGTTATTAAAGTTGCGTCGATTTTCTGAAAAAGCGGCTGTGGTAGCCAATCTGTAATTTTGCCTGTTTTTGGTAAAACTATGCTCTAATTAGGCTTATTATAAAAAGTAAAAAAGGTTTTGGAAAGTTTTGAACAGTTCTGGAAAATTTTGGAAAAACGCTATTTTGGTTAAAGTTACCAAATTTAGACAAGTTTTGGCGATTTCTCAATTTCTGCTCAATTACACCGTATCCGAACTATTGCCACCCGGATAATTGCCACCCGGATAATTGCCACCCGGACAATTGCCACCAGGACAATTGCCACCAGGACAATTGCCACCCGGACAATTGCCACCCGGACAATTGCCATCTACAAAACTGCACGAGCAACTGTACTTTGCATGTGGCAAACATGGTGTTATCCATCAGTTAGCAGGCTTGATTTGCCATGGGGCCATCCATTTATGACGTCACGGTTTGGGGGAGAGGGGTCTGGCCAAATATAAAGTTATGTGTAAAATATAGCCCACGTTTATGTGCTATAAGAAGTGACAGAAGGGGAGGTCGAAAAACACACTTTTTACGTGACGTCATAAATGGATGGCCCCCATGTTTGAATGAAAGCAAGCATCGCATTTAAAGAATACACGTTTCGAGGAGTGCAGTTTACTTCACTTACGCGAATTCGCAAATCACAGTCGCCAATGATTTGCACGTTAATGCTGTACCAGCCTTTCCTAAGCAAAGCGTAAATTAAAATCCCGTTTAATTTCATTGCATTTTCTAATATATTTCTCGAATATTGCATTCAAGAACAACTTCAAAACTGTACACGCATTGTCTGCAGCAAATTTTCAGCGCGAAAATTCTACCGGTTTCTATACACTTCGCTGTGTTCGTTTTTCTTTCGGAGATAGATTCGAATGTGTGTACAGTCAATAAAGCCCAACGCCGGAATTCCGTACTTCTGAAAGCACGAAAAAAAAATATCGATTAGTTTAACAGATATTCACTTCGACGGACCTTTCAGAACGAACACACTGTTAACATACCTTATAGTTTCATTCACGCGCTGCTCTCCGTTCTTCGGGTGTGCTCGAAAATCGAATGAAATCACGATGCCAGCTCGCAATCACATCTGTGACACTGGCAAGGGTTCGCGAAATAGTCGATTGGGCGACTTGACAAAACTCCGCGAGATCTATTTGCGGCGTGCCATGAGCGTAGAATTTAAGCGCACAACAGACCTATAAAGATGACGGCAGTTAAACATTGGTTATTTTTCAATCGTAAAAACTGTCCAATTTGAGCACATACTTGAAGATGAGGAGGTAGAGGATTGTTTCTTTTCGAGGCAGCCTGTAGCTCAGGAGTCGCACGTTCGACGATATACTGCACGACATTTCCCGGAAAACGAAACAGCGCAATCATCTCGGCGTTGCTGTACTTGAACGGATCGAGGCGATCACGAAATACACGCCGGGGAATGTTCTCAACGCGCGCGGGTGTTTCCCGACTATTTAGGCGCCAAATAGGCCGAAGTAGAGGAAGCAGCGTAGGATCATGGAAAAGATCCATTGCTGGCGCAGGCCCGAATTGCCAGTACTGTAGACGCAGCAAAAATTTCGGTGTAATAAGCTCAGTTCAGTTCAAACTAAGCAAAAAACAAATGGACTGCGATTTCTGCACAAAACTCGACGTCGTCAGCCTAGCACACACAACATCAATGTTGAGTTGGGCCCAAACTTTCATCTCTTTCGAAAAATGTGTTACAATGGTGGATAGCAAAAATGGAACATTTGCAGTTTGATGGATAGCAAATGAAAATTGCACAAACTGTCATAATGGTGGATAGCAAAAATCGGAAACTTGCAGATTGGTGGATACTTGCAAAGATTTGTGCAATAATGCGTCAAAAATTGCAATTTCACCCGTTGGTGGATGAGACCGTGAGTATTTGGAAATTTTCTACAGAAGGCTTTCCGGTGTCTAATTCTGTTAAAGTATCCACTTTTTACACACTACGTGACTTTCAGCCGACGTTTTCGCATGGTGCGTGTATATATGACGTCACTATGTATTTCAGATTACATGAGCCTTTCATCTTGACTCCATGGCGCTTATATTACGCTCTTAGTGTGACAAACTGACAAACACCAGGTTCTCGGCGGCTTCATAAGGAGCGCGGTGTGGTGGCGATTTGTATCTTAATACTTTGAGTAGTCTTTCGCTGACATGCTCCGTGGGCGCTCTATACATTCAGACTTTTGACCAAGATGACAGCTCAAGTGTCATCGAGACCCGTTTGACTACCATAAAGTTTAGCGTAAACAATCGTTGGCACTACTCGTGGTCATTTGTCCGTGAAGTAAACTATATCGTTCTCTCCGTGTCTGCGAAAGAATTTCGCATCGTGCCTGCGACAGAGAGGTGTGCTAGGTTTCCGTACCCGCCCAATGGTTGTTGTAAACTAAATGACGAAACTACACTTACAGCTTGTATAATATAAAAATTTACACCAGCAAAGATGACGTAGATGCAAATCCTACCCTCGCGCTATGTCTATCGAAGTCGTCTTTTCTGGTGTAAAAGTTTAAAATTATATTTTTCTTTAACACTTGTTCGCCAAGCCTTGTGCCTTTCAGGGCGCGAAATATTTTGCCATTTCCAAACCCTATCCGATTGTCCTACGTTAAACAACGCGATTGCGCTAGCAAAAGTTGACCTTTTTGCTTTGCCCAGCAAGCTTATTTATGCTAGCAGCGATCGAGCAAGCCAAATACTAGTCAATGAGTTAAAGGTTTCCTAAACTGAAACGAAACAGATATTTCAGCGCGTTCAGTGCGACGCGAGCGCTTGCCGATCAGTTCTCAAAACCATGCACGCTTTACTGAGCAAAATGAGGAACATTTCCAGAGGCCAAGCCACGTCGATCTGATTTTAACTCTTATCCAATGCATGTGACATAGGGAGATAGCAACAAATCGGAAGGCGTTTCAGCTGTTTGAGTCATCCCCATCTCCGACCGGGGTAGGGCTTTCATCCCCTGCCCGAATTTCGCTAAAAGTCGTCCCCGTCCGCTCGCTAATAGGCAAGATAAAACGGTTCATTTTTGATGCACAATTTTTAGCGTTCAGACAAAAGTTCGTGCACAAGTTTTTTGCAGCGCTGTTACTATTTGTTTTCAGTCAAAAGTTGCTTTAAGAATCTGGTCAAACCCAAGTTTAGAAGAGCACTTCGGGGGCAAGTGGAAGTCCGCTCGTGGCCAAATTTGGCCCCAGGGACCAAGGTTGAAGAAGCCTGCACCACGCCGCAAGCCCGCTACCACCAAGAACATGTAGCTTAGAATTTTGACCGCTGTCGCCGTCTAAAACGAAGCGAAAACCTTCAACTCTGCACGTTGGCAAGCCTTTCCCTGGGTCCGCGGGGCCGCCTACCACTTCAGCTACTCAACAGCGGTGCAACCACCCTCATATCACAGGGGCAAAAATTCGACATTTTAAAAATCGCGTGGGCCAATGCAAATTTTCACGTTTACCACAGAGTAGCATGTACACGTTTGTACCACCGTAACCGTCAAAAATCACGGGGCCAAAATTCGAATTTTGAAATATCACGGGCCCAGGCCCCGGTGGCCCCAATGGGCGCGCCGCGGTTGGGCTACTCCTCAGTGCCGTCCAACACTGGCGTCACCCAGCCGAGCAAACGCGTATCGTTATACGTGCAGAATACACGATATGCACCGGACGCGCTATCACGCGTCGCGCGCAGCCTCCGCGAGTAGTTCTGCCCCTTCGGCCACACCGCGTTTTTCACGTTCTGCTCGACAATGTCGACGCGATCGTCTCGAACGTCGACGACGACCGCGACGTGTCCCGTGTTCTCCATGTACCCGCCAGGTGCCCAGATGAGCAGCGACAATCTGCCAACGGGCAGGACGCTCGAACCGTTAGAAAACGAGCGCAGCGGAAATGCCTTGCCGTCCGCAACGCGCGTTACATTTTTTTAGCACGCAAACGTCGTATGCCATCGGTATTGACTCGAAGGTCAGACCCCGGTTCACGATGAGGTAGCGGCGCGACAGCTCGACGCACTACCACTTCATACCCGTGTAGATGCCGTTGAGGAAGCTGTCGAGGAACGACTCGTTCGCGCGCTGTCTCGGCTCGAGACTTTCGTAGTTGCATGAGTATACTTTGACGCCACCGTCGGTGACGCCGAGCACACTGCCCAATGGCTCTTCGTCGCTGCTCACGTAAGGCTTACTAGAAAGCCCAAGCTCTGATAGAGATCATCGTTAGGGGGAGGGGGTAAATTTTTTGCCCCATTAGACCATGGGGCTCCGGGGGCGCCCATAGAGGGCCCCATTTGTCCCAACCTGGTCTTGTTCGAAAATTTACCGTCAATTCATATAGATGTGCCTCAATTTCCCCTAAAGGTGTGCACTTTTGCATCAAATATGGTGCACTTCAGCTCAATTTGCCCCAAATTAAACTAAATTTAACCAAATTGAACAAGTTTTTCCCATTTTTTGAAAATTTGACCAGATTTTCAGAACCCCCCCCCAAATCCTCTAAGGTCGTTTTGGGACCAAAAATAAGGCCGTTTGCCCATTCCTTTATGGGGTCCATGGAGCAGCCCCCAATAGCCATCCCCAGCTGTGATTGGCCAGGACCACTGGTCATGTAGCAAATGTGCGGAGAGCAGAAGCGTAAAGTTGCAAAGGGTGAAAACGTACCCAACAACGAGCAGCAAGATGAGAATTATAGTGACGACAATGAACACCATGGCGATATTGACCAACCACAGCAAGCCGCATTTGCGATGTCTCGTGGGCTCTATATTGACAAAGAAAGGCATAAAAAGCCAGTTTGCACCCAATTGCGATGTGCTTTGCTGGTGCTTTACCGCTGAATTTCACCACAAGTGGCTGGGTTGGGTCTGACGCCATCGGAGCTTTTCCGTTGGCGCGCAAGCTCGAACGCCGACGGCGCACGAATGCCGTTCTTGGTCGCCTAACAATTGCAGTTTGCTGATGAAGCTGCTGAGGTCGAGTTCGCTTGCCAGCTCCTGTGGAGATTAGCATGTATTAGACATGTTCCCAACTCGAGAGCGACCGTTAATCAGGCAAGCTATCCGGAGGCAGGATAATGCCTAAACACCGCTACGTGAGCGAGCTGCAGGCACCAGTCGGCAGTCGGACTGCAGCACAACAAGGTCGAGCACCTAGTTTATAGCCCCACCGCGGAGCCAAAGGAGAATTCCCTGTCAGGCCGACGACCAAGGAAAGATAAGAGTTACCCTTACCAGAGAGCCATTCGGCAAGACATTATTTTTCGTACGTATTTTACAATCATTTTAGGTATTTGCCGTAATTGATTTCTATGGTTGTATTTTATTTTTGTCGGGGGCTTCACCTCAAAACCCCCATTTTCATCTAAAAAATTTCGCATTTATTTTCTTCGATTTTTCGCCAGTTTTGGCGATTTTCGCAAACGTTGCATGCCCCAATAGTAATTTCTAACGTGGAACCCCCTATTCATTACTCCACAACCGGGGACCACTTGCCTAAAAATTCTGATTTTTAATGGGACCAATCTGGGACCTACATCAAAGTGTGCGTACCAGATTTCAATGTGCTCGGTTAATCCGTTCACCTGCCAGATTGATACCGACAGACAAGAGAAAGTTCAGGACAGAGCGACAGCTTAACCACCCTTTTGTCCCGATCGCGCAGGTTACGCGTTCGTAGCAAAGCTGGTAAAAAGAATACTTCATTACGTAAAATCCTAATGATAGCATTCGCTGTTATTCAAAGGAAAAGCTCATAAAAGAAAACTCCGAGGCAAACTGAGCTCCAGCGCCTGCACGTTGCCGCGCAACCTGAATTCTGAAACAACTAAAATTTGTTGCCCCTTGACTTGTGAGCAGTTCCAATTCTGCTAGTACTCCAAACTTTCGAAATTTTGAAACCGGCATTTCGCACGCGAAACGCAGTCAACACATACTACATGAGCGTTCTAAGTTCGAAACTCTTCTACAGTATTGCTAATTTGCTATAATAAAGATACCAAGTTATCAAGTTCGGTGTTTAGGGAATCCGCCTATAATTTTTAATTTTCTACCCCTTCGTGCTATAAGAATACACAAGAATAATATACACTGCCATTACGGTAGCACCTATCAGTTCTATATACTGCATGCGTGCATATTTCATTTTAATTCTTATAGCACGTCTTAGGGTTACCTTACGTTTTTAGAAAAATTATATGCGGAT
>JAQGBB010002819.1:0-10214 GCA_034691745.1 Prismatolaimus dolichurus | reverse complement strand
AAACTTTCCTTGGAGCATCGGGAACACTTTGTGAAATTCAGGAAAGCGCTGTTACGCTTTGGGACACGCCGAACTACCTATTCTCATAATCCGCTAACTTTCGAATTTTATTGTGTTTGGGGATGCCATTCTGAAACACTCTGGAACACCTTAGAACATAGTCTATTAGAATACTCTAGACCTCTGGTAACTTTCGATTTTTCGAGGGGGTAAGAGGACAAATCCATGTTCAACCCTATAGCTACTCTTACGCGCTGCGCGCCCAGGCAAAAACCAAAAAACTTTAAGCAGCCAAAGCAGCACACAAGACCTATTCTACTCGTAAAAAGGAGAAATGCAAAAACTCGTCAAAGTTGTGACAAGCTGAAAATTCAGCGCAAATGAAAACACAACCTCTTAGAAAATGTAAGTGACCACCGACGTGATCAAAGTCCGAAAAGACTGCCAATAAATCAAACTCGAAAACGACTCAAATCATAGATCGACTGAGATGAAAACTAGCGCTCCTCTAAGCACGTTCTACCCAGTCCTCGAAAACAAAACAGCGCCACAAAATTCCGCACTGCTGAACAAGCCTATGTTACCGCATACCTCTTCGAGGACGACTGCCGCTATAAATCTGTCCCCTAATCGGCGGTGTCGACCGACCGTTAGTGTGACCACGCCCACTAGACATCGTCCAATTCGCAGAACCAGTGATCTAAAAAGACAGCTCGACGACTAATTTTAATACCAAGAAAGGCATAAAAATCGGAGCTGTTCGGAACCCTGAGATTGTTTGTTCAAAATTTCGCACTTTATTAGCTTCGATTACCGTTTTCTCAAACTCCCCACTCTGACCCACTTCGCCGACCTTGCGTTTCATCGTTCTTCTCTCACCAGTTGCCGTCGCGCTCGGTGTCGCCGTGAGACTGCGCGACTTTCTCACCGGCACATCTTGAAAAACCGCACATGTTCGAAGTGTACAACATCACTATTAGGCTTCGCAGAATCTCGAAAATTAATGCTTTGCTATCGATGGTCGTCATATACACAGCGTTTGGCTTACGGTAGAGCAGTGTATTGACTGCATGCTTGCAAAAATACGCATGAAATTCTGCGAAGTCTAATAAAGAATGAAAATTAAGTCCCCGGGGTTACGGTAACGAAAACATATATTTAGCCTGCATAGTTCATGTGGCACAACACATGAACTATGCAGTCTAAACACAACTTTCCGCTACCGTAACCCAGAGGACTTAATTTCCACCCTTTAGAATGCACATGAGCTTAAACGAACCAGGCGAGCCCGTCCAATGGGCCGGATGATTCCTCCTTATATGATTGTTGAGGTGCTCCATCTGCGTCGCCCCATACCCACACCAAACGCACTTAAACGGCCGTTCACTGATCGGCAAATGGGTAAGCACATGACGCGCCAGGTCACTCGGATACTGGAACGTGCGTAGACAGGTCATGCACGTTGTGTTCTTAGCTAAAAATGTCCTGGGTTAGAAAAGAAATCAAGAGCATTATGCTTCGTACTATCTGCCGTCTCGCGTGGTTCCACAATGCCACGACCGCAGGATGTCTGGCTGAGATGGTTTGCGAGCCACTGTGCGACTAAGAATGAGGCGCCACAAACGTCGCAAGCGAAGCGACGAAGACGGGGGTTAGCGGTCCACGACTCTTGTGGAGGTCGTGCCGAGTCTAGGAATGGGATATGCTAATTTTCTAACAATTTTTACAGAAATTTACATCTACCTTCATCGATTGAACTCGCAGTTTTCACAATGCTTGGTGCATTCTCAGTTTTAACGATGTTTTGCGACATTTCCTCAATGTTCGACATCATCGACGAGCAACTCGTCGCATCGACGGAAAGAGGCTCATTCACGTCATTTTCTGAAAATTACGTCTGTGAGAAAAACGAACCGGGAGCCACTTCGTAACGAACGGACGGGTACCCGTTCCCGTCCCTGAAAACCGGGATCCCCGTCAAAGTCATCCCCGTCCCCATCACCGGAATTTTTGAGATGGTTGCCCCTTCCCCGAACTTTTTTCGATCGTGGACACCGGGATATTCTTACGCTGCAAAGATAGCCCAGGAAATAGCGGCGGCAATAGCCTATCTTCCCAGGCTAAAAAGGCTCAGATAAGATACTGAGCTATGAAAGCTGAAAAAGTTATGACAGCAATACTGGGCTATTTCAAGAACGAGAAATGCATGTGACAGGGAGATGGCAAAAAATCGGAAGCCGTTTTTTGCTGTTTGAGCCATCCCTGTCCCCCGACCGGGGTAGGGCTTTCATCCCGTCCCCGGAATTTTCAAAGGGTCGGCCCCGCCCCCGTCCGTTCGCTAGTACGACGCCCGAATTAAAAGAAAAAAAACATTCTCGCAAAAAGCTATAGAGAAATAAGCTAATTTCTCCTCAACAAAAAGCTTGAAAACTCGAATTACAAAAAATCAGAATTTAGCACCTACCCTTAAGCGTTGCCGCGTCTTTCTCGCCACCAGTGAGTTCCTCTCCCACAAAGCTAGCCGTACTCTCCATCGAACTCGGTGGTTTCCCGAACGAGATCTGCTGCAAACTGTACTCATCTGCTTCCGCTGCTAGCCGTTTCGCCTTCGCACGCTGATTCTACAAAGTCAACCCCGTCGACGTGAGGATTCGTCTTTCGAGGGAGAAGGGGGGAAACCTGAAACCAAATCCGGACAACACGATGGTCGAGACCGGTTTTCTCCGCGATACGCTCCCGAATCTGTCGGGTCGGTTTCGGTGTTAACTCAAACGTCTTCTTCAACAACTCGAACTGCGCTGGCGAAAAGGAGCTCTTCTTCGGCCGTGGCCTCTCACCCATACCACTTTGCGATTCTGCAAAGTAAAAACCCTTTCTAGACAGTCACTTTTAAGCAAAGCTCATCCATATATGACGTCACCTGCAGAAGGGGAGGGGTCGAAAAAGTTTGAATTTTCAGGTGACGTCATATATGGATGAGCCCAAACCTATGGCTGGACTTTGCCTCGACTGTCATTCAACTTGGCGGAATGAGAGAGAATATGATGCGAGAGCAACTGCGATGTTCGAAATGCGTCACCGCAAGTCGAACAAGAGAAACGGTCGCGAAGCTTCATCGCGTTCTCTGTCGCTGTTCTTTGTTGATCGTCGAAGTGAGAGGTCTGACCATTAGCAGCCGTGAGAGACTCAACTCCATCGATAGCTTGCGATGTCCAAAGGACGGACGCATCTGCGCCGTTCATCTCCTCTGGTTTCGTGCTTACGCACAGCAGACCCGACTGGGCTACGTGGTCTGAAATGTTTCCAGACTATGCAAGAACATGTTCTGATTATCGTGCATACCGTCGTCTCTGTTGAGGATCGAGTGGACTTGGGTGGCTTCATTGCTAGAAGCTGACGACCATGAGGCTGTCTGTGCTACTTGAGGACCATCGGGCGTCAGACCTTGTCGCTGGGCCAAGCGAGAAACTAATAGGAAAGTCCATGCTAAGTGGGTGAGAAACGTCCTATTTCTGGGCACCTACGAGATTCGGCAACTTGAGAATGGAAGCGAAGATGTGCGTCGAAGTCGGACTTGAGCGAAAACCGACCGGTGCAAGTTGTGCAAGAAAATGTCCCCTTGCTTGCAGGTGTACCTAATGATGATCAGTTCGATGTTCAGTGTTTCGCAAATAGAACATGTTCGCGTAGAACATGTTAATCCCCTAACGTACCCTGAGCGGTGCTCGTAGCGCCATGGCTACGCAAGTGCCTCTTCAAGCTGCTTCTACACCCCGTCCGATACTCGCAGTGGTCACACTTCAGAGGCAGGAGGTCCACCGGCACGTGTGTAAACTCGTGTCGAGTCAGTCCGTAGCGGTCGACAAAGAAGCGACCACATGTCGAACATGTGTACTTAGAAGATTGTTTCGACATCGCTACCTGCGAACAGAAGGTTAGCCTGTCTGTTGTAAGGCCTCTCCTTTTCTTTACGAGTCATCGCTGAACCATGTTCACATAGTGCACAAGTTATGCATGTTTGTGTGCACCAAACTTATTATGGCGATTTTACGCCTGCCTACACAACGATGTGCTTGATAAAAGACGAACGCCGCCGTGCAGCAGATCTCACACTGCAGTATCATCGATCGACAGAAATGCTGAGCGCACGTCCGCCTTTGCGGAGACCAGCGCGATAGCCCACACCATTGTCGCGCAGCATAAATAACTGCCAGCGTCTGGGCGGTTAACGAGCCGACCGTCTGGCCATTGCAGAAAGAAGCATAAGACGGCGTGAGGGAGGGACCGCCACTCAGACGTACACGCATATGCATGCACTCTCTGTAAACAATAGGAGTGGGACAGCTGTACGCTAAAACGTTCGGCTTTCTGAGAGAGAAAACGTAGTCGCTGAGCGTTGAGTAGCAAGCGGGCAATTAATGGGCTATATTTTTTGCACAATAAAAATCTTTACGCTAATAAGAGCACCAGCTATAGACACACCAGTGAGGGATGTACATTCGAGCCCAGCCCAGGCGAGAAAGAGCTGCAGTGCGAAACTGACCACCACGTTATCAACAAACGTGCGCATCTCCTTGGTATGTGCGGCTGTCAACTATGCGTATTACCCCAGTAACACAAACACAGAACCTGGCGACAAAGCGTGAGCTAGAGACCCTTCGGACTCTACGAAATCGGCTTGAATAAGCAACAAATCAAAATGAGTCAGTGTATACATTACAACGTACTTGCAGAGTGGATGGAAAGAGACAAACGTTTTTCGCAAGCGTATAAACTCGCGAACGTATACACTGTATGTGCGTACACAGGGCTTCAAGGAGCACGTTAGGCGTTTTGCCAGCAAAAATGTTATGCCGCGAAGAGCGTCTGTTATTAGTAACTTCTCAATGAGCAGGCCAAAAATGAATGCAGAAAAAACGCTGCAATCGGGCTATCGATCGGTCTGCAGCTACAGCCCACACGTACGAGATAAAATTTTGTATGTACAGTACATGAGGTGCATTTATATGTCATGTAAGTATGTACAGTACGTACTGTACGTACAAAAAGGCGTAATTTACGAGCACACGCACAGTACGTGCGTTCAAGTACGTACTACGCTTCAGCGCACCCACATTCTTTTACTACATTGAGTGAAGGAACTGCAGCCGGTCGGTTGATAGTTAGGCTTCTCATTATTATCTCTGCGACGCACATACAGAAACGTACAGAGCTGGGTTATTATGTGTGTACAACGTTAAGACGAACCGCGCAAACTGAAAATTTCAAATTGTCGCCGCATAAAAACGGACTCTGCTTACCAAAAATTGTCGTATATTTCAACTGACCTTAGAAATACGGAGATGCTACAGTCCGTCGAGGGAAACGTGAGCAATAGGTGCAAAACAAAGAAATTTACCCACAAAATACGCAAAAATGCTTTGTACTCAGTATTGAGATACGTCCATAACTCGGTCAACCACAAGGTTATACGTGACGTCACCGTCAGCAATATTTGTGCCGTGCACAACAAGTTGTGTCTCGATGCTTCCACAAAAACTTACCCTGTCTCCAATATATGGACAGTACCCATAAACTTCAATCCTTTGTCGTCTGGCGGAACTTGCTTGCTTTCTTACTTGGGTTACATCTACCTACA
The DNA here is from genome assembly GCA_034691745.1 of Prismatolaimus dolichurus. Lineage (NCBI taxonomy): Eukaryota > Metazoa > Nematoda > Enoplea > Triplonchida > Prismatolaimidae > Prismatolaimus > Prismatolaimus dolichurus. The sequence goes on along the minus strand of JAQGBB010002819.1, from coordinate 4,576 downwards.
TCCGCAGACGAAGTGGAATCTCAACGTTTCACCCAACCCGTGTGATAAAACATGAACAAGCTGCCTGCGCTCTTTTCAAATTTTGAATTCCCAATTTGAACTTCAAATTGAAAATTTTGAAATTGATAAAAGCCATCGGGATGCTGCGCTGCTAGCTGTACGATAGAACCGCAACAAGACAGAGTAGTCTCAGATTGAGTATCATGCTAAATTTCGAAACGTGAACCGCATCCAAGATACGATGTGTGGCGGTCAACGATTTCGTCGTGTCCTTCTAGTTTCGTTGGTTAGTGGTGACAAACGAGCTGCCGGTTTCCAAGACTGACCTGCATGTGACTAGGTTCCTTTAGGACTGCCTAAGCTTAGATTCGCCGATCCTTCGCTCCTCAGTGTTTCGTTCTTTATCTGTAGTGTAGAACCAGAAGTCATTTCGCCATGACAAAAGACTAGTCTACCAAAAACTTGTCTTCGGACTGCACTTGTGAGTTGTCAATAATGGACCGATCTTTCGGTCACCCTGTGTCAACCGCCAACCAATGTTCCTGCTCGATTCGACGTTTAGTCTTTGTATGGAGATTGTGCTGACGTGACACGTGGTAGAAAGTTCGTTGTATCTGTTTTGAACGGCTCAAGCTAATCGCGACGTGCGGTAGAGATAGTGTCAGGATCGGTAAATCACCAAATGTTTGCTGCACTCCCCAGCCGTAGCCCGCAGGCACTAGTGTGCTTTTTCAAATTCGATATCATATGTCCAATAAGTTTCTGCCCCCCCCCCCCATGACTGCATGCTCAAAACTTCATTAGCAGTTTTCTCGTAATTGGCTTAACCGATTTTGATTTCAAAACGTCAAAATGCAAGAAAAAATTAGGGCTTTTCAAAGCTGCTTCAATTTGTCCTGTTCACGCGTTCGAAAATTTTTATCAAATCTGTTTTGCGAAAACTTGCCAAAAAAATTAAAAACTTATTCGACAAACAATATCCTATATTCCATAAGCAACGGACAGTTTAGCAAGTTTTTGTCAACATGGATTTGCAATTAAAACGCGCCAACCAATCCTTAAAAACCAAAACAGTTTTGGAAAGCCCAGCTTTTTGTAACATTTTATATCTTGATCTTGCTGCAAAGTTCGCTCAGTGCAAAGTTCTTCGCAAGTTCATCTTTGCACAAACTTGCCAAGGGTTAGTTTCTTATGGGACATGCGATAGTGCGCAAATGTTTTTTATCCATAGCAAAGCGCTTGGATGAAAGGTTAAAGAGTAAGTCAGTCTTGGTGTTGTTCGTACATGGACAGTACACACCCACAAAACACGAGCCAATACGTTTGTATCAGTGTCCATGAGCGTTGTGTGCGAAAATTTTGCCCAAAGATTTCGTTTACCAATTAAGTTTGTGAAGGCTTCTTTTTTGTGTATGAATTATCGGTTGCAAAGTAGATTCGTGATTGTTACTCAACGAATCTTATATAATGTCATTTAGTGTCTCGTTGTTTGTTCAATTTTAGTTTTAACACTACCAGATTTCAATTTCTGCCTTGTGTTTGTAGATACGCCATCAAGTTTGCAGCCCAAGAGAGCGAACATGGGAAACGCAATGTCGTTGAAGCCGGTTGAATACAACTACAAGTATCAGCCTCGTCAAATGCGCATCCCCTACACGGTGGGAGCACAGTTTCGTAACACACCGTGGGCGTGGGTTTGGGCGCACGGCTCCTTCTTGCGCTACATTGCTTACGCCTACGTCGTACTCACGCCGGTCTTCTTCTACCCACTCTTCTCCGCAAGTGAGTGCGCGCGCTTTTTGTAAAAGGAAGTAGTTGAATTTTCTTTCACACTGACACTGACACCGTCGTTTTTAGTCTTGAACGACGCGAACTTGCAGGCGAAGCAGCGTAAGATGGATCACGACGCGCACGAGAGTAAGCTAGGCGACTAGTCAGACATTTAGGTTTATCAATTGATTATCGATTTTTCTCTTTTTCAGAGAGTGTTTGGGATCACGGTCGTGCACAGAAGCTTCTCGACTACAAGTCGTACGGTGAGAAATACACCTGGTTTCCGAACATTTTCGCGCACTAGAAAAGGAGGAACATGTTTGGTTGTCGCCGGAGCGCGCACTAGAAACATATTGACGTATTTCCTGGTAGAGAATTTACGAATTTTCGAACTCTGTGTAGCAGTGTGATAGGAGTACTCTCGCGCGGTCGAACTGCCAGTTAACCAATCCCGCGTACCCCTAATAAAGTGTATGCAGAATGTACTAGGTTAGGTTTGTGGGCGGATTGTCATACCTCGATCGTATTTGAGAAATAAATCAAACGCGTGTTGTGTGCACACCTGTCACGTGATTTTACATTACCAATGTGCGTATACATGCTTTATCCCAAAAGGAATGAATACTACAGACCATGAGAGCTAATAGCTAAAACTAAAGAAGCATTAACCTCACAACCATTCCGAGGACGGAAAGATAATAGCACTGATATGATATGCTTTTGTACATGTTACAGCAGTGCGAGGAAGAATGCAATGAAAATTAGTCCCAAAAGTACTCGCAGAGACACGACGAACTTCTCAACCCGTCGTGGAAGAACCCGTTCGACCTCTTCGACAAAGTTCGACACTGAACGTTTTACGACAGACGGCAGCTAATCAAAAAAATCATGTATTTTCGCGAGTCATAGAACACCAAGAAACTTACCCGAAACACCCGTGCCGCCGCTTGATCAAAGACCGTAACCCGTTCGACCCTCTCCGGTCGGCTAAAAAGCGGCACCTTATCCAGAGGACATAGCGCTGTGCGGAACCCATTAGCAAGAGCCCATTCAGTGATACACGAAGCATGGAAAAGATGCCCGCAATGTAGCTCCTTGACGACATCCCCAACTGTGAACTCCTCCATACAAACAGCGCAAGATGAGTAGACAAGTGCGAAGACCTCTTCCTCCGCGGTGAGGTCGAACTCCGGCAAGCTCAGGAGAGCAGCAGTGACGAGCTTCGGTGAATCCTTCGTTGCTGCAGCGACGAATTCATCGAGTTGAAGGAGAAGATCGTAGTCTTCTGGTTCCACTTCGCGACCGTCTTGTAGTGCGAGCATAAGGCGCACGAGTTCCAAGGGGAGACCCATTTCGACTAGCTGTGCGTGGGTGTAACCAGCGGGCTTTGGTGGGAGGTATTGAGCAGGATAGAAGTTGCGAATGAAACTCGCTCGTCGTTGCTCTTCGCGTTCCTTGATAAGCTTGAGTGTTCGGGCTTTGATACGACACTTTGCTGATGCAGAGGCGGCAGAAGGGAGTTCGTAGAGTCGGGTATCCGGTGAGCGGAGCGCGCGATGGAGTTTCGGGTGCCGGAAACGAGCTTTGTTGCGAAGTCGATCGTGAACTTCGAGGTCGGCATCGAGTTGTGCATGCTTCTTTGTGTCGAGGTCGTCGAAATAGTCGATCACGTCAGGCGATGAGTCGCCTGAACATGCAACAGCCGTATCGTATGACATCGTTGTTGATCCTATCTTGCTTCCGAAATTGAGCTCGTTCGGGGTTACTTGGCGCCATTTCTTCTTATCCTTTTGTATTGCGGTTGCCGTTGTAGGTTGCAGACGATTTTGCGCCAGCTTTCGAACACTCACGATGCTTGAGGTGGAAGTCCTCGATGGAAGGTGAGGTGACACCTTTATATCTGAACGACTGAATAATTTACGTACGCGCGAACGTCAGAGGGGATTGCGCAATCGAAAGCAAACCTGAAGGGAAAATATGTGCAGAGTGCAAACTGCAGAGCCGAGTGCGTCTGTGACGACAAACGTGCGCGTGCGTGCCGCGTTCAAAAGTGACGTATGATTCATCTTTGGTTGTTGCTAGGCTAGAACGCTTTCCTATATCTGGGTATTCACACGCTTCGAATGTCATGGCCTTGCATTGTAATATCACTCACCATGTGTTTGTCTGCTCATCTTGGTGCGATATCTAGGCGCATGACTGGAAATGTCATCACAGTATGTGCAGCAAACGGTAGCTAGAGCTTGGTGCCAACGTGTGCTAACTGGTCTGAGTTTTTCACCCGTTGCTTTTCGGTGGCGCACGCCAGCGTCGTCGCGCGCGAGCGACGATTAAAAAAAAGGTCTGAGGTTCAGATCAGACCGCATAGTTTATAGCACACGTTGGCACCAAGCTCTAGCTACCGATTGCTGCACATACTGTGGTGACATTTCCAATCATTCGCCTAGATATCGTACCAAGATGAGCACACAAACTAAATGAGCTTTATGGTCTCGTGGTATTAGGCTCTGAATCGGGAGGTCCGGGTTCGAACCCCACTTTCCAAAGATGTTTTTGCATTTTTTCGCTTCACATTTTGAAGCTTTTTATGTCCGATTTCTTGACAAAAACTGGCTTTGACACCTAAACCAGTCTTAGTGTGAGTGGGTGTCGAGGATCGGTACATCCGACTTGTTTAGTGTAGGTATACGGTATGCATTGGTTCACTGGCTATCTTTCTCGAACACGTATACACACCGACGTTTTCGTGGTTTATAAACACACTTATGCCCACTATCAGTGCTATGACGTCGCGCCTGAAGGA
>JAQGBB010002818.1:0-10216 GCA_034691745.1 Prismatolaimus dolichurus | reverse complement strand
TGTTCGTTGGCATCGTGGTGTTTGCAAACACGCAGGAGGTTGCGGTGCTGGATGTTTGGTTTTTCTACTGGTGGGCGATGCTGGGCCTTGCGGTGCCGATTACGACGATGATTGTTACGTTATGCCTAAATGGCGACGTACGTCGGGAGCTGCGTCGCATGCTTAGATGCAAGCCTGCCGCGTCCGTTGTTCACGTTGCCGTCGCACATGGTGGAACTAGTTAAATAGGGGAAAGTGGTGGGCAGCGTTCAAGTGCAATGACTGTTGTTAACTTGGCGGGTTGATGTCGTCACTTCTATCGCTGGGGTTTAGGTTGAGATTCAGGGTTCGGGTCCAGAAAAGGTCGGGTTAAAGCAGCCTCGATTGTTTATACACAGTGCGATGAAACTGGGCCTCTTCAGTCTGCCTGCCAATCGATCATCTCGAGCCAGAAACAATGAATCGAGATGAGGTTTTTGCGTTAGATATTCTGCTTTAAGCGGATCGTCGAGTTCGAAGCTGATCACTGAGCTTCAGTTCTGGAGAGGGGAGGGAAATTTGGAATTTGGGTGAAAATTTTGGTATTTAGACGCGCGAGGGCTGGCGGCAGAGTCCCGTATACTGGAACTTCTAGGCACCGGCGCACCGGTGAACGGGATTACGACTGCTTTCGCTTTCGCAGGTAGGTGCCACTCGTTGTGATTAACTCCGCTGCCCAGTTTTACCCACTGGGTAGAGCAAGCCCTCAGAGAGCCGAGAACCACTCTCGTCAACGGACAAACGTTCGTTGCCTTTGCAGTTTTCCAGCGGGGTTCAAACCAGGAAACCTTTCTATCCCCGGTCCGCTGGAATGCCATTCTGCCAGTCGGGACAGAGCCTCGAACTTGGTTCTCCACGCTAAACTACATGAAAGGAGACTGGTTATTCTCGGCGGAATTTTTCGCTGTCAGATGCGTGGCACGCAAAACGTATCTGCGGGGGGGAGGGGGGGTACGATGCAAGGCGAGAAGGTCCAACTCCGATGTGAAGGCGGTTACGAAAACGCTTGCAGTGAGCATGTAAATTGCCACTAGAATTTTTGCACACGTTTTTCGTGAACGGCGATGAGAAAAGAGAGCAATGTGGTGGGGCAAACAGGCATATTTATCAAAAAATTATGCGACTTCGTTCAGAAAGCATAAAATTATTTTTTTTTAATTAACGTGACAAAAAGTTTCAAAAAACTTTAAATTGAACGAATAAATAATCTTACAAGTCTGGTATACCTATCTTCGCTGCAAAAGTTTTGGTTTTGCGCTTGCTAGTACTACAGTTATGCGGTACGATTGGCAAAGTTATATTGCTGTATATGCATTCTTATTTGGTATCTCGTCATTTTTGATACGTTTCATTTAGTAGTCACTACAACAGTCGACATCTGTTTTATGTGTGACAATTATTTCATTTTACTTTGTTTTATTTGCTCCGGAACGGATTCATATCGCACCCACCGGCTGCGGAGTTGCCGGAAGCACAGCTCGCTTGTTGAGTGCAAGAGTATTACAACTCGCACTTTCCTTGTTTAAATAAAAACACGAAAAACTATCTCATTTTTGCGTTTTTAGAGCAATTTACGAATTGTACGACAAGTCGAGTGGTGTCTTCTGATTTTCAAAAAATTATCTCACCCACCTATGGGAAGAAAAAAAACTAGTTTTTGCGCGATAAAGGTACTACACACAACCTGCGACTTGTAATAATTTGGTTCTCAACCACAACTTGAAAGCCAAATTATTACAACTGTTGCGAATTTTGTCTTTTACTTTTGCCTTTATCTCACGATGTTGTGCGAATTTTTCTCTGCGGAACACACCACACCACACGATGCGGAATAAGCTCGTGAACAATCCTACATCGCCAGTTCATTTTCGTCAAAAAAGTCAGTTGTAATATTTTTGCACTCAGCAAGCGATCTGACAATTCGTTCACATTGCTTTGCGGTTAATATGTGGATATTGCGAACATTTCACTACTAACACGCAGATCAAACGTTTGCAAGCTGCCGCGATGTTGTCTGGATTTGCAGCTCACGCGGAAAATTTTGTTCATTCTTGCTTATCATTGAATGCTTTTATCGACGTTAGCAACCGTATGGATAATAGAGTTCGCGCACGAGTTTCAAAAGGGACCATCTCAACTTCATATATATCACCGTCACGTCGAGTCATTACTGGAGGCCGGATTTGCGAACGCTTTCCTGCATGAGCATGTCGATCGACATTTTGATGACGAACTTGATCTGTTCCGTGTCTTTGGCGCCGTGAGATGCGTGAAGACGGTGCGCACGACGTGGCGATTGCGGCTGATAAATGTGCTCTGGATGTACTTTGATGATTCTTCAAAATCTTGCGTTTCCATATAAAAACATTTTTTTCCAACAAGCTGTTTCACTTTTATTGTCTAGCTGACATACGTACCGGTGCAGCTTGTAAAGGCGACGGTTAAGGGTTGATGTTCGAGCTTCTCCTTAAATAAATTCATCTACGATATATCCTATCATATTTTAGCGCATGCTTGACCGAAGCAAAGAGTTCAAAGTGAAAACCTCATTGAAAAATAAAATAATGTACGTTTTCGTGCTCTACTTGCTATTAACGACCGACTCGAAAAGTGCAACCAATTCGCGCTTTCGATTCTGTGCACAGGAGGTGAAATTTGCTTCAAAACAAAAAATCTTTTCACAATTTATTTCGTCGATTTGTTAATAATACTATTCAATTTTACAAACGTTGGAATTTCGACTTTATTTCCTCTTTTGTGAATCGATTTTCTACTTTCTTTCAAAACGTGTACTGAGGCTCTTCGATCCAGCCTGTGTACTTGTTAGTTGAAATGCTTTTATAATGAACAGCAGTGGCAGAAAGGAATCGCATGAAAAACTAAAAAAAAGGCAGTGGCTTTTCGATACGGCACCAGAATGCCGATCCAACAACACATGAACAGCAGCTAACGCTGAGCATCACAGTCGTCATGGGAGAAGTAGGACATCAGACACTGAGCCGCATATACTGTACAGCCGCATCGAGCGCATTAGCGGCTCGTTTAATGCCGAATGGATACGTTTGTAGCAGCCCATGAAAACTGTCGTCGTAGTGGACGTATGTGACGTCATTTCCGGCCGCCTTCAAACGCTGAGCGTAGAAGTACCCCTCATCGCGTAGCAAGTCGTATTGGCCGGTCACCAGATAAGTCTTCGGCATTCCCGATAGATCGGCACGAACACCGGGCGCGAAATCGGGGTCGAGAAGAAATTTCTCCAGTTCGTTCTGTAGCTTACTATCATCGTCAGATGGCGAGCTGCCAGGCATTTTGTACCAGTACGTCTGCTTTCGATCTCGGTCTATCTCGGCAGGCCGAAATGCGGCTGGGAGTTGACTCGGGTCGATGGTGGACATATAGTTCGACTGTCTCACACGGTCGGAGAGGTGTCGGTTGTAGAGAATTTGCTCGATGTTCTTCTCGTTGTCGTCAATTCCGAGATAGGTCAAAATAGCTCTGCAAGTTTTCATGGAATAAATAACTTTCATTTTCTTGACGTAAAACACACATTGCGAATGTGATTCGATCGAGAAACATGTAAGCACCCGTGTCTTCATTGAGCTTTTGAAGCTGCTGATGACATGGACTGAGATAATCGTGAAAGTGGACGACGGGGTAGAATAGAACTTGCGCCTAGAGACAGCAACATTTTCGTCTTCTCAATGCATTGTCCTTTTCTGACTCACTTTGATCTCTGGGACATCAGTTCTGTAGCGTAGCTTTTGCGCCACAACCGTTGCGAGTGTTCCACCGGCGCTGTCGCCAAAGAGGACTACTCGACTTGCGTCCACTTTGTAGTCCGCGTGGTATACGGTTAGGAAATAGACGGTGGCCTCAACGACGTCGGAAACGGCTGTTGGAAACGTGTGCTCGGGCCCCAGTCGATAGCTACATTTTAATATGACGCTTTCACAATTTACCGCACTTTTCCGCTTACAGCCGGTGGATGTAAATGGCAGCGGGGCACTATTTGGAAAAAATATGCCAAAAGGGCTTAGCGTAGTGCCCGGGAAGGGGGGCTAAAGCGGAAACGTATGCTCATTTTAATTCATGGAAATTCGTTAATTTTGAGTAATGAAAATTAAAAAAGTTCATTATGCTGCAGTAATTTTCGTCATTTACACTTTCAAAGCCCTGAAATTGTTTCAAACTTCTTAGGGGCGATACACTATTTACGTAAACGAAAAAATCACCTTTTTTACCCCCCTCCCCTGTAAACGATCGTCATGTTTGGCCGGACCCCTCCTCTGGAACACTAAAATTTTCGTAAACATTTGGCCGAAGCCCCCCAACCGCAAGTTTTTTGGTAAATTATGTTAAAAAAATTGGTTCCGCTAAAAATTACACAAAAATTATGTAAAAAATAGTGTACAATTTCGAGTTTCCAGCTTCGAGCTTCAGATTTCTTATTCGTTCCAATTTATACCGCAAAATAGAGTCCAGTGTTTTTATTTTAATAATTTTTCGGTATTTTTGCTATGTTTTGCAAGATTTTTTATATCGGGTTTTTCACATGGAACTCCCCATTTGGTACGTTTTGTCAAAATTTCACAAGCAGTTTTCTCGAGATTGGCTGAACCGATTTTTGAGCTCAAGGTGTCGAAATATCGAAAAATAACCGGCGTCATTTTAACACCTTGGATTAAAAAATCGTCAAATGATGAAGCCATTTCCAGCAAGAAAAGAGTAGTGCTTTTTCAGACTAAGACCGCGCCTTTTCTGCCATGGACAACATGGGAGGATGCACTACACTGACGCAGGACACCTATACCTCAGTTACGGGAAGGCGAGAAGTTGACGTTCTGCCATCACATCGATGACCTGTTTGGGGAAGTGCACAAACATTGCACATTGAGCAATTTACTTATCTGGTGCGTGAAAAAAAATGAGAAATTTACAAAAACTGACACAAACGGCGAAATGTTTACGCAAACAAAAACCTTGTTTACGTAAAAAAATTGCCCGGCTACCCCCTCCCCATCTAATGTTCGTAAACGTTCATCAATATTCAGCCGACCCCCCCCCCCGACCCCCTCCCCCTACCCGTTTACGTAAATAGTGTATCGCCCCTTACTCTACGGAAACGACGACCCAGTTGAGCTTTTCAGCAAAATATCGGGCAAGAAAGTCGTGTGTCTCTAGAACAGATCATTGTTGGTCTGAACATGTTCCGTCTGAATCTGAAAGTTTGAACATCGTACCGAGATTCATCGTGACGAAGCCACCGCCGTGAAAAAGAATCATTGCGGGTCCATTCGCTTTTCTTCCGCGTGGAATGTAGACGCGTACAGGTACGGTTTTGAAACGGACATCGCGTGTCTCCAGCTGTCCGATTGAGCGAAATTTTGACACCAGATTTTGGGGCACAACCATCAGCGACGAAACAGCTCGAAGGAGCCATATACGCCCTCGACGGAAGCCTAAATTTGATGCCAATCTACCCTAAAAGTTTTCGTTTGTTGGTATGACAGAATTTCGGCTCCCTTTCATTTTTCTTATTACGGGATAACTCAGCATCAGTCGAAACAACAGCTCGATAATTTCCGTTCTCCGACGATCGGTGACATCAATCGGTAACTTGATGTAAAAGTATGCCATGAAACAGAGCGATGCCAGAAATGCGACAATTATGACAGCGACGTGGATCATCTCATGATGCGGAAGCGATCGGCAAGATGGGAAAGTGTCAGTGAGAGTTTTTCAGCAGGGTTGTCACTTCACGAATGTCGCCCACCCGCCGTGGGTTGTGTTGTGAAGCATGATGTTTATCAGCGTCGCGTCGAATGTGATGCGACACACGTTATTTTTCTTTTTGCCTCTTCTGGAGCGCGCAGCGCGTAAACAAAGATAGCTAGCTGGTTGCGTGTGTGTGAGTTAGGCAGTTACAGTCCAAACTTGATTTTTCCTTCACCGAATCTCAAAATTATTTTTTCTTCGGGATTCTCCTTAGTACGTCGATTTGCCTTTTGGCAGTCTTTTCGCTGATCGATGCTCCCAGCTATTTGTACAGTAGTGGAGTCGACGTTCGGACTGAAAATTTCACGCAAAAAGTGGAGTCAGCAAAGCTGAAAGGCGCCTGGCTACGGCAAACAAAAAACAAAAAGTGTTCTGGAATACCTTGGAACACTTTGGAACACCCTGGAACACAAGGTGTTTCATGGAGGTGTGTGACATACTGTAGTGTATACCTCAGGTCATCCGCTAACTTTTGTCGGCTGGGGGATACGGAGGGATGGAGGGCTTTGTGCGGCATGCCCGCGTCTGTACTTGTAGCTGCAATTATCGCATGCATGTTCGACAGCGATAAATTTATCATCCATTTTTGAATAGCCCGCTCTAGCGAATCCCAGAAGATGCATTTTTCGGCTTTGCCAATTTACTTGTCCGTCTATAATGCGAATGCACGAGGCGGTTCGTGTCGTCGCACCATGCGGCGCACATGCATCCTCGACGAGGTCGTACAACTCACTCGTACACAACGTGCGTCGTGTACCGGAATAGATTATAAAGCGGTAGTATCAAAACCTGAAAACAGATATACGTGAAAATAGATATACGTGAAAATAGATATACGTGAAAACAAAACTGACAACAAAAAACTGGAAAGTTCAGCGCTCTGCTGTTCTGCGACTCCAGCTGGCCCTAACGTGCGTTTCCGAGTAATTCCCACAAAAATGTTGATCAAAATTATTCGTTCTTGAAGCTCCAGACTATTCAGATTAACACGTTACAATGCTTGGAAAGAAAAAATCGAGTAATCCCACAATATGCACAAATTTAACAGGCGTCAGCTTCCGATAAGGAGTGTTCACTGGTGGATCTCAGCGTAAAAACCGCGTTATGACCTAATAAAGTGAGGCAAAATGGTCAATCTTGAGCATCGATGAGTTTTCAACTATTCTAGATTTATTTAGTACTGAAATTTATGTTAGTACACGTTGGTGCTCTTCAAGCTTGCCATAAACTTTTGCAAAACTTTTGCAAAATTTCGTCAAAAGAGACTTCTTACTACGAGTACGACATTATACGGTTTTGTATTATGAAGAATCATCATATTGATCTAGACTCATGCGCATACGCTATGTGTATTATAGTGTGATATGCATTGTTAACACTAAGATTAGCATATGATATGATAGATCACATAACATATGATAGTATATGTGATATATCACATGCTAAAGAATGCATATCACACTATAATACACGTAGCGTATGCGATCGTACAAAATTGTCTCATGACGTCCTATATGGTCAAACCCCGTTAGGGGGAAAACGACTTTGGGAGAAATGAAGTTTGGTGGGAAACGAAATGCAACCTCTAGAAATTATACGGCCTGAATCTTTTGTCAAGTTCTGCAGAAACTGCCAGTGATGAAAATTATTCAAATTAAACCCGTTCTTGAAATGCGCCATGATTTCACGAAATAAATCCCCACGCGATGACACGATCATTCACGAAAGGATGTTTCTTGCTGTCGAGTAGCAATCAAAGCAGCAGAGTTCATGACGGCGGCGAGGGATTTCCGTCGCGATACACGTCCTTACCGTGTTCGCACACAATGAGTCTCACGCCCTGCACATTGTCGTTGTCCTTCGGGCGAGTTTCATGTCAAGTTCATTCAACCGCAATAGCCGTGTCGTCATAGTGCCTCGATCTGCACCGTCTGCCGAAAATGTTCGATTCGCTCCAGATCGTGTGCTCGTTTTTCCTCCTCCTATCACTAGCTCCTTTCCTCCTCTACTCACTTCTCTACGTCTTCTCGCTCGTTCGCATGCGCTATTTCGACAAGCTCTCCCACATTCCTGGACCATCCGCTTTTCATCCCATCTTCGGCGATCTCCCGCTCGGTCTGCAGGAGAACCTCCGCTGCATCGAGAGGTACAAGTTGAGGCTCGCACAGTTTGGACGTCTGCGGAGGATCCCGTCCGCCTTCGGCGCTACTCGACTTGAGGCAACCGATCCAGCTGTGTTCAAACACATCTTGTGCACGAACGCGAAGAACTACGTCCGCGGTGAGCTAACTGGCGCCGAACTGCTAAAAGTTATCGCCGGTCAAAACAGTCTCCTCGTCACAAGCGGTAGTTTTCATCACCGACTTCGAAAGATAGCTTCACCCGCGTTCCAACCGTCGGTTCTTCGGCAATTCACACCCATTATGCTCGAGTGTAGTCGGCGGCTAACTCGGCGGTTACATCAAGCTTTCACACCTGGCGCTGACAGTACAGTTGTCCCAATCAAGGAGTATTTATCGAATGTGAGTCTCGACGTCGTCGGTCTTTGCGCCTTCGGGTTCGACTTTCGAGCAAGCTTCACCGCCCGAAGCCAGGAGACGAAAGACTACGTCGAAGCACTCGACAGTTTGACACGTCCGGCGATATATCTCGCAGCTGTCTTTCCCGGCTACGAGAAACTCGTCAAGACCCTCCTCTGGCTCCCGAGTTACTGTCTCGGCGACTCATCGAACGCACAAATGCTTCGCTGCATCCAGTGGGTCGTCGAAATGCGGAAGCGTATTCCGAAGATCCTCTCGCGTGTCTCATCAGCGAACGGACACGAACATCTCCTCCGCTGTATCCAGAACGCGTGCGTCGACGGTGTGCTTGGTGATGAAGAACTCAAGGATATGGTAATGACATTTCTCGTTGCTGGACACGAGACGACGAGTGTTGCACTGTCGTGGTTGCTTCTTATGTTGAGCGAGAATCGGGAGTGGCAAGGAAAATGTCGCGAAGAAATTAGCTCGATGGAGCTGACGTGGGAAAGTGCACATGAACTGAAAATCTTGACGGCTTGTGTGAACGAGACGTTGCGACTCTATCCGCCTCTTCCGTTCGGGAATCGAATGAATATCGAGGAAGACATGATTGGTGGATTCAAGATTCCACCGAAGACGGACATCATTCTTGGAACGGTCGGTATGCATCGTGATCCGGAGATTTGGGAGAACGCCGAAGAGTTTCGGCCTGAACGCTTTCTTGACGACGGATCGGTGCCGTGGGATGCGTTTATGCCCTTTGGCGATGGAATGTACAAGTGCATTGGTTACAAATTCGGAATGGCGGAGATTCTATTCACGGCTGCTGCTGTGCTTAAAGAGTTCGAATTTGAACGGGCTGATGGGCCGGCGTACTCGGAGAAGGCGAATGTCACGATGCCGCCTTTCCCGGACTTGCAGCTGAAACTGAGACGTCTGGTAGAATACGCGCCATAGACATTGACCAACTACGGAGAAATTTGTGCGACACTAATTAGCACAACGTCAGTGAATCTATTATGCTTTGCATCTACATAACTGTGCTCCTGCAATACTAGCAGTCTAATTCCGCACCATGCTTCATGTATTTATTGCTGGAAGGATAATAGGATGGGGAGCAAGCACAAATAGCACAACGACGAGAGACGGGCACGAACATCACAAATGAGATACATGCAGTGTACAGTAGAAAGCCTCGGTAGTATGCGCGATGACCGATCGTCTTCAACAGTGGCGAGCTTCTCAGTTGTTTTTGAAAGGATCTTCAACTTTGTTCAGAGTCGGCACCTTCTCGCCTCTGCATAAAGCGAGAAGCATGTGTGGAGGACGCACACATATGACGTCACTTTAAGCCACAACTGGTTGCATAAAGATAGTAGGCGAGTCATGCGTGTACTTTATAGCTAGTTTATCGGCATCGTGCTTCACTCCATCCACACCCACTGTTGTTCGTGATCCTCGTGCTTTGATTTGGGCTTTTATCGCGCGCACGTGTCCGGCTTCTCCCAGTCGAATAGCTCGTTCGGGTCGAGATCCCTGATGGCCGAGTTGAGGATTCGGTACAAGTCGCTGAAGGGAACTTCGTCTTCGTAGCTGCAAGCAGACAGCAAAGATCCTTAATCATCGCGCCGTTCAGGGAGGACTTGCAGCTGCAACTTGCTGCAGTCATACCGGAGATCTTTGAGGACTGCGTGGAATTCTGGGAATTCATCTGGTAAGCCACGGCATAGCTCGTCGATCTTCTCGCTCGCTTGACGTTTCGCCTCCCCGATCAGCTTTTTGTCGGTCATCATCTTCCAGGGCAACTGTCCGGTGATTCCCTCGACCAGCATGTAGAAGAGTCCCCAAATGTCGTCGCAACGGCCCAACTCCTAGAAGAGAAGAGGGACAGTGCCCGTGTA
>JAQGBB010002817.1:0-10217 GCA_034691745.1 Prismatolaimus dolichurus | reverse complement strand
GAGTTCAGCGTGGATCAGAATGCGTTTTCTATCGGTTCTCTAGCGACTTCCCGAAACGAATTCCGCAGAAGCATTGCTTGCGTCGATTTGCGTGCTCCCTGCATAACTCCTCTTGCCAGGCAGCAAACGCATTGCCTCCTTCGTCGAAGACGGCACGCGTCCGCGAAAGACATCCGATGCTGCCGGCGATACGTCTGTATTAGGTGGCGGAGAGGCAGGCGGCTGACGTGGTGGCGAGGCGGGTGAGCGTGACGGTGAGTATGTCAACTGTAGAGCAAATGACGTGTCAAACTGATGAAATGATGAAACAATGAAATCTTTTTATTTAGTTGACATTTATTTAGCGCTCTATAGGAACGGGCTCAAAGTCGAGCTTGCGCCATCCGTGTGTGTGTTAAACATATTTTAATAGCTTCATGTATCGCTGATCAATTCCAACTCATACAAAATTGTTGTAAGCGCATAACTGGCAACACGCAGCACTATGCAGTTACTTTACTTTATTTGCTGCTCGCTCACACAGTTACTGTAGCATCGGTTGCAGTTCTATTTGGCGGGCAAGCGGCGAACTCGACGCACTTGCTCGTGTCAACCTCACCGTCGCAGAGAAAACGGGCGTAGTCGCGATAGAAACCGGCGTTGCATTCGCACACGTTCTCGCAGAACATCGCCGTGCACCACGAGGGCATTGGATTTTCACAACTCGGCTCGCATCCGTTGCACCTGTTCGACGCGTCGGTGCGATGCTCGTTTGGAGGACATTCTACGTATAGAAAGATAGATCGGGGTCAAGGGAATGTGCGTGGCCCCGGGCGTCGATATCCACCCTGCGCATACCTTGCGGAGTCGAAACGACGAACCACAAGCACAACGCGATCAGCGCAAGTGCACAATTGCGATTCGAGAACGTTGTGCAACTTTGATGAAGAAGAGCGTTGCAACAGGCGTGCAAATTCAGCAATTTGGTCAAGAGGCGCTTTTGAAAAACGTTTGCCAATATACAATATCGTAAAGGAATCTCTACATGTACAACGAGAACGTGGTGCGAGCTCTTACAGTGTATCGTGTTTCAACACGTCCGCATTTTGTGTGCACAAACAACTAACTACTCCAGACTCGAACATGCCTGTTTTGAGTACATATAAAACATTGAGACGTCCGAATGCGGACAGACGTCGTATAACCAGAGAGCGTGTTCCGATCCGCATCGGAACGAGACTTAAATAAAACACCCACTGCAGAGGACTGCAACAGAAAAACCCTGAATGGACCGCAACGGGCAGGTCATTTGTGGAATCGTATATCGTTTTAATTTCATAGTAATAATACAAATAATAATAATAATACGAATAGTAATAATAATAATAATACGAATACAGTCGTGCACTCATAACTGGAACCCGCAAGGAACCGACAAAAAAGTTTCACTTACGAAATGTTCCACATGAGGTTCCACTTATGCATGTTCCACTTATGCGTGCACGACTGTAGTAATAATAATATTAATAATACCACTACTACTGCTACTACTACTACTATTACTACTACTACTACTACTACTACTAATAATAATAATAATAAAGATTTTACTAATATAAAATTCCCGATTTTTTAAAATTGCTTAAATTCAACTATTGCCGAAGGCCGTATGTTCCTCTTCAGCGTAGATTCTGTGGCCAGTCTCCGGCTATATGCAATCCAGGGAAGATGCAGAGTTACACCCAAAAGGTCAGGGACGAATAATGTAGCTGTATACCGTACAGCACAGTCGTTGACGCTGCTATTTACGTGTTATTGTATTTTCTAGCTCAGTGCACTTCTAGCTTTAAGTTGCGCTCATGACTTAGATCTGACGTAACAGAAAGAAACTGAAAAAATTGCATAAAGCCAAAGCTTTTGTTCATTTTGAGAGCTGATCACCAATAAACTTGATTAAATTAATGTGTCGCTGAGCTGTGTAAGCACAAGGTCGTCGCAATTTTAGTGTCAAACTTTAAAAGCAGTAAACGCCCAGAAAATGCGGTGGGAAGCCAATCCAGAGAATACCTATGCTTATAAAGTTTCCGGTGTGGCCCGGGGGAAGGCAGGCCGGTTCGTCCAACCATATAGCTATGCTTTTGTTCCGCGCTGAGCGCTACAGGCAGGATGCAAAAATGGTTGTTTTGAAGAAAAAAAAACGCGTTTGAAAGAAAAGTCAACTGTTAGTTAGATGGCCCAATTCCAAGCAATCGAATGCCCGAGCGCACTTCAGCAGCACCTAATTAGATCGCGCCTTTTATGGAAGATGCTCCGCCTACCGTAGCCTTAAAAAAACGTACGAAAGCGAACTTTACCTAACTCGAGATCTGCGGTTCTTGTTGTCGACGGCAGAGCGGCATATAATCCCGAGATAGATACTTTGTTTTTTCTAATTATCGCGCTGCGCGTTTATTATTTCGGAGCTTCCAGGGGGTGCGCGTTTATTAGAAAGCTGTAATGCCATAAGAATTTCAGACTTGGACATCGTAAAACCTCACCATTTTTGGGGGGTGCGCGTTTATTAGAGTCTGCGCGATAATTAGAAGAAACGAAGTAGCCTGCTTCAGAAAATTCCAGAAGGCGCATTTTTCGGCTTTGCCAATTTAATTGTTAAATAGTAGTTTTTTAATTGAATGACTGATAAAATTGAACGCAACGTGTAAGTAAGCCTAGATACGACACGTTCGTCTAGCTTGTTCTAGTTTTCTGCTTTTTCACGCTTCGTCTTTGTTCGAACTTAGCCCTCGTTTTTCAGAGAAATTGATTTTTTACTAATTTCTTAATTTTTCATGGATGGGCACATCCTTTGTAGGTCCCTTGAGTGCTGCGCAGGAAAAAGTACCCCGACGGATGTCCGCAACAACGGTGTCAGCAAAGCTTTGATTTACAGGCCGTCAACCAATCAAATCCCGGCATTTCGCGTTATACTTTTTTCTATCTCGCGTTAGCAACACCTTTCGTTACATGTACGCGCAAAGTTTGCATCTCCAATTCATACTTAGCGGCTTCGCTATTGCTGCGCTCTGGCTCAGCCGGATTGCCGTCTGTTTTTTACTACTCTAAGTTTGCTGTGAGCTAACGTGGCTTTGCTTGGCTCAAACCCGTCTGTGGAGCCCAGAAAAAGCTTAGTTTGCTATTTTAGAACCACTGACCAGGGAACAGCCAGTTTTGGAAAACAAAACCGAAAATGTTCGTTCAGTTTTGTCGAAAAAACGAGCTCGGTTTTTCGGCTTTTGTTTCATTTTTTGGTTTTTGACTGTTTTTCCGGCAGTTATAGTATAAGCGAAAATGCGCTCAACACATAAGGTTTTGGTAAAAATCAACAGTTCGAAAACTTTTGCTTTAAAATATGATGCTGCAAAGTGATGTACCAACGTAAAAAAATTTTAAAACGAGCGAAAGCTAAACTACAAAAAACACCTCCGCAGAAAGAAACAATTAAAAATTAAAAAATTAGCAAAAACCTAAACAAATGCGAAAAAACTCATTTTAACGTTTTCCCAAATAAAAAACCGTCAAAAGCCGAAAACGAAAACAACAGTGTTTCGGTTTTAAAAACCGAAAAGTTTCGGTTCGAAAATCGATGAGAAAAATTTTACAATGATTTTATGCATAACTTTGGGACGCGTCAACCAATTTGGCTGAAGTTTATAAGTGCCCTTAAGACACTTATAGGTGGCCACTTTATAAGTGCCCTCAAGACCAGTTACACACTGCGTCAGTGGTCCTCGAGGATTGGTACATCCGACTTGTCTTGGATTTGTGAGCGTCGCTGCGTGTGTTGACAAATCAGCAACTTTAACTTCGGCGTCGTTATGTTGCTTTGTAGTCGTAGAGGTGATTGTTTTCTGTTTGCTCAAGCGACTTTAGCGTTTTATCTTCCCCTACGTAAGGGGAATTGTCTATAAATCACGTAGTCGAGTGAGGGAGAGGGATCGGGCCAATGATCGGCCTTTGATTACGTTACGTGCAAAAGATAGTCCAAGCCTATGTATTAAGGTTGATTGCCGAGGGAAGTGTTTGAAAAATTCAAATTTCTTGATTACACAATGCATATGCGACCCATTGCTTGTGTCGAAGGACTTTCCGCTTCGTTGTGATCATAAATTTTGACAGCCTTGCATACATATTTATGTCTTTGCTAACAGGTCTGTTTGCGGCTATTAGCTCAGACCAGTTCGACCAACAGACCCGCGTTTGTATCTAGCTTCAACCTGCGTGATTCGGGCACAAAGACGAAAAAATGTTCGTCGAGCCTATTGCGATAGTGGCGCTGGTCGTGAAAATCTTTGGCATAACCGCGCCACTCCTGCTCAAATGGCGGAAGAACGCAATGCAGGCGTTCCTCGCCAACGACGTTTCGAGCCTAAAGGCGCAAGTTGCGTCGATCCAGACGAGCGCGCTGCGCCGTGCGCGCTACTTTCTCAAAAAGGCTGCCATCGAGAAAGAGATGGCGACGAGCGACGACCTCGAGGCTAGTCTAGACGGCCTTTCGCTCAAGTCTACTCCGTCGATCGAAGAACCCAAGGCTGCCGCCGTCGTACATTCGCCCCAAGAATGCGCTGACGATGATGCTAGCATGCAGATTTTCATCAACTACATCCGGAAGGTCGAGGAACAAGCGCTGATCGTGTTCTGTGATCCGGTGAACGTTCCTCTTGCACTACGCGTCGAAGCGCTCACCATTCTGAATTTTTGCAACGCCTTTATCTACCGCGACGACGATTGCCGGCGCCTCGAAATCTGGTCGCACAGCGTCGACGAACTCCTCCGCGACGCCGAGCTGCTGGCGATCTTTCGCGACGCGGGCAGAAAGCCGCTAGCCAACTGGACCCAGTTCCAGGTCACTAATTTTAGTATATTTTTTCTGGGTGCAAACTTGCTTCTCTGGCGGCAAAATCTGATTTTTTTTCCGATTATTGGTGCCCCGGGGCAATCCGTACATTACATAATAAAAATTTGAATTTTTCAGCCCCTCCCCGCTAATCAACTCAACGCATAGGTATAGACTATCCTTTGCACGTCTGGTAGTTATTGGACCGACTTTCCTCCCCTCGGTTGATTGTTGTAAGGATGACTCTCGGATACCAGTCTGCTAGAAACGCTGTTCCAGGTGTTCAACAGAATTGTGCGCATCGCGAACATGATCTGGTCGCACGCCGCCGCGAGCGACCAGGCGCTGAACGGTCTCCTCGCACAGTTCGTCGAGAAACCGTCGTTCCTCGTGACGGCGACAGCGCCACAGGCGGAAGCGCTATTCCGCGACGACGTTCTCTGGAAGACGATCGTCAGCGCGCTTCCCTACGTCCGCCTCGTGCACAACTGCTACGACGCGTGCAAGCTCCCCGATCGTCGCGTCTGCGTCGTCGAAGCGTCAACGTTCCACCTCCACATCGTCGCGATGGATGACGAAGAGTTGACGCTCGCGACGAACACGGAACGCGAATACTCCACGCTTACATATAGCGCGTTCCACGACGCCATATTCGCGATGAGCAAGGACGGTACAAATCTACATGCAGTGAGAGAGCTACAGTATGGACAGGCGAGCACGGTCGCAGCTTCTTCTAGAAAACATATTTTACTTAGCTTCAAAGTTCTGAAAAGCCTTTTCGAGGCGCGTTTTCTCAAAAGCGCGTAAGCATCGCTCCTCGTTTTGCCACTGCTCCGGATCATTTGCTATGCGCGCCGTTAGAATTTTTCTCAAAGAAGCTTCAAAATTTTGAATGTCGAAACTCAGCAAGCTGGATGTACCGCTCCTCGAGGCACATGACAGCATGCAAAATTTTGTTCGCTTTTGCTTTCGAAATTCTGTGTACTGACATCATTTTCGTGATCTACGACTTAGGAGTAGGGACACCACCAAACTGGCGGCAGACATTGCAAATTCTTGTATTTTAACGAATTTTCGTCCTTCAAGCTTTCATTCTTGCATCCTGTCTGGAGCGCAGCGTAAGCAAAAGAATGGCTAAACAGGTCAGACATGGACTATTCCCCTCTCTATTCTGCAAAAACCAAAGTTAGCAGACGTTGAGAAGATCATAGTGCACGGTGTCTTATGTCAAAATAGGGGAACACCTAAATGTTCGAAGCTGTTTCAGAGTGTTCCAAGCTGTTCCAGAACAGAAGGTAATATTTCTTGGCAGTTTTTCGTTGTTGCCGGTTTCTTACCAAGAGGCAGGATGCACTCCCGGCTTTGGCCGTTTACTTTTTTCCTTCGCCGACCTGGGTATGATCCCAGAGCATCCTAATAACGGTGCCTCTGCCTACCACCACAGAAGAAAGCTGGGTTCTTGTACGTAATAGGTATCTACAAGTTAGATTCAGTCACTCTATCCACGAACGGCGCCCTCGAACCGCAGTTTCCCTTCGCCGTCGTGGCACCAAAGATTGCGGCGAGCAGCGACGGTTCGCTGTTCGTCGTCGCTTGACACGTGCTAAACGTCCGCGGCTGGCAGCTTCGCGCCGACGACTGCGCGTGGGGTCAGCCGCTCTTTCAAACGGTTCCGTCGGTTGCGTACGCTGACTTCGTGTGCGTGCGACGCGTCGACGACGACGTTCGCGAGTTCGTAGTCAGCTATTGCGGCACGAAGCTCGGCTTGAAGCGCTTCTATCTGTCTTCGAATGGTGAGAAGAGAAAAGTGTGGGACGCGCGATGGTGGCCGTGCGCCGGCTGCTTCAACGATGCCGGGCAGCTCGTCATTGTGAGCGGATCGAAGGCGGGCAAGAAAGAGATCGTGACGCTGGCCGAAGATCGCACGACGGTCGTGCATCGAGTATGGCTGAGCGTGGATCTTCCGCTCCCACGCGTTGTGATCGCGGACGATGAGACGGTGCTGCTTGGGGTTAACACTACTACTTGAAATACAACGAACGAATACGAGATATTTTGCGAAGCTAATGTGCCAAAACATACATATTCGCGTAGATTGTTGCAAAACGTCGACAATCTCGCATCGAACTTTGCTTATTTCGCAGGGGTGACCTTTCAGATTACCCCAAAAGCCTCTCATATTGAGGCGGTAATCCTAGCGGCTTATCAATTCTAGCATGCAGCATGCCCACTCATTAGTATTTTGTCACCTCAAATAAAATTCGAATGTGTTACCGTCTTCGTCTACCAGCAACTCGACAACTTCAGTCTGGAGTCACAACCGTTTAACCCACAGCCGTAGATTGTCTGAACCACTGCCAAGGGTGGAGAGACTTTTGGGATATACTGTACATACCGTAGCTTTAGCGTTCAGCGAAAATCCCCGATGGAACGATAGGGCCAACCAATGCTTTACTACGGTACGTGCAGGGAATCAGCATTTCCTAAAGCACAGCGTGATATTCAATACTTTCAATACAGCGTGATATTGCTCTTCGGATACGTCCTGAACCCAAAATTGTGGACTGCCCATATTTTAACCCAACCCGAAAACGAAATCCAATCCAAGCCCTTTTCGACTCTTAAAATTCACTGTTTCGAAAGTTGAAAATTTTTATCTTATGCTGAATTTTACGCCGAATCCGAATCTGAAAAATGTTTCATCTCAAATAAAACACATAAGCGAGTTAGCCTACAAAACCAGTTTTCATCACTGACACTTTAAATTTTAAAAGCAAATTTCTTCGAACGTCAGCAAAAGTGAAAAGTTTTTTCAGATTCGGATTCGGCGTAAAATTGAGCATAAGGTAAAAATTTTCAGCTTTCAAAATAATGAATTTTAAAGGTCGAAAAAGGCTCGGGCTGGATTTCATTTTCGGGTTGGCTTGGATTTTAGGCAGTCCCACAAAATCGCATGTTTGAGTCGTATTCTAAACTTATTTTGACACATCTAAAACTTTCATAGTTTCTTGTTCGAACATTTGACTATCGCCACACAGTCTGCCAATTGACTGCTGATGTTGCCCACACTGGCACCTATTCGAACGCGCGCAAAGTCGTTTCAAATTTCTTTTGTTGACGTCCAGAAAACATTCACTAAACCTTCATTCTACGACTGTTTGCTTGTTCGAGATCACGATACAGATGTCTTCACTTGGACGCTGCGTGCTGATCGTTGGCGCGGACGAAGGAATCGGTCTCGAGTTCGTCCGCCAGATCGCCGATCTGCCCGAACCGCCCGAGCTCGTGCTTGCGGCGTGCCGCGATCCGACAAAAGCAGAGGTGCGATTGGCCCTGATTTTCGTCGTTCTCCGAGGGATTTTTCTATCGGTTCCTTTTTCAGGATTTGAAGAAAGTTGCCTCAGCGGCGACGAAGTGCAAGGTTGAGATTTTGGAGCTTTCCGGTGGGTTCACAAGTTTGCACTGCAGAGAAAGCAAAGACCCAGAATAAAGTTTGTCAAATTTTCTCATTTCTTCCCATCCACAGACGCTTGCGACGATGAGAAGATGAAGCAACTGGCGACGCAGGTTCGCGCTCTCGTCGGGGAGCAGGGTCTCAACGTCTCCGTCTTCTACCGCGGCGCGAACGCGACGATGCGCGCCATCTATCCGGACGAACGCGGGCTGCGCAGCATCGACGGCAAGATGATGATGGGCTACATGATGGAGAACTCGCTTGCGCCGCTCGCACTGTCGAAGGTTCGTTTCGACGAATGCCGAAGCGTGATTGGTCGAGAAAAATCGGTCACGTGCTAAATTAGGTAGACACATGCATGAGGGAGCGAAATTTTTCGAGAAAGGGGTAAAAATTTTGAGGGCGCCTTGGGGCAAAACCAATTTTTATAAGGCTAAAATTTGCAAATTTTCACCAAAATCTTACGGAAAAAGGTGGAAACCCGAAAATTTTACCAACAATTTTATTTAAAAAACCTTAAAAATTTTTAGGAAAAGGGGCCCCTTCCGCCCCTGCTGGTGTAGACAATTCTGACGTCTTCGGACAGAAAGATTTGCTGTTTCGGAACCCCGCGGACATATTTGGCTTTTTTAGAGAATCATGTGATCCCACTTGGGCGGAGTTTTATGGATGAAGAGTTATTGATTTTTTCGCCGTTACGTTTCAGGCAATGCAGCCACTTCTGAAGCAAGGCGCGTCGAAGTCGGGCAAAGTGTCTCGCTTTGTCTCACTCTTTCCCGTCTTTGGCATCACGACCAATCCGACGGGCAAATATCTCTATTCGCGCTCGGGTGAATCGCAGGTACATCATGCGTAAAGCGTCACGTTATGTGATGTTAAGGGTGAGCTGATAATGATTGAAAGCCCGCTTCTACACTTAATTAAGGGTCTAGTGGGTCCATGTATAACGAACGCATGGGGGTGATGGGTAGGGAAGGCATGGGGCGGGGGATAAAGGCCTAATATCCCTGTTTTTGGAACGAAAAAACGGGTGTTTTGCGAAATAAAAATTCCTGTGGTACAGCACAAAAAATTGCTTGCGGGGATAACTCATCATTCCCCCGGGGGATTTATTTTTCGATTTTTTTATTTGACAAAGTTGTGCATTTTTGCTTTCTTACTCCGGCCGAGCCAGGTTAGCTGGATACCCCTTGGCTCATGACTAAGCCTATCCAAAGAAAACAAGCTGAGCGAAGTGAGGTAGGGCTGGTAGTTTTTGCCTCCCCCTCCGGGGCTTCATGGAGCGCCCAATTTCTGAGCCGAAATCTTCAATGCAAAAAGTAGTAAGGGGTACTTTTGCTAAAAAAAAATTCAGAGGAAAATGTGGTCGGAAATGCACAAAAAGTGGGCGTTATAAAAAAATTTCCACCAATTTTGGTTACTCGGAAAAATTCATTGATAATTGGGGGCACTCCCAAAAATTTGTTTCAGTGGGGGCTCAAGGGGAGCCCCAAGTTATCAACCCTAAGCGAGGCGCAGCTTTGGCGATTTTTGTTCATTTTTGATGGAAATTTCCTTGTCGCAAGAGTCATTTGAGTCATTCCGTCAGCAAAAACTTAAGATTTTAAAACCCGTTGGGGGCCGAAGCATCTGTATTTATCCGCGTGTTTTTGTACATTTTACCTACTTTTTTGCAATAGCTTTTTTCTCAATTTTGTCCCTTTTCCTCACAGAGCATGATGAAGATGATGATGCATATGATGGCGAAGGAGATGAGTCGGGACAAGATCGTCGCGATCGAGCTCCATCCGGGCTGGGTGCGCGGTGGCGAGATGGGAGGCGACCAGGGCGAGATCGAGGTCTCGGCGAGCGTCACCGCCATGCTCTCGACGATCGCCAAGCTCGCCATGAAGGAGACGGGTCGCTACCTCA
>JAQGBB010002816.1:0-10218 GCA_034691745.1 Prismatolaimus dolichurus | reverse complement strand
TCGTCCTTTCGTTGCTGTAGAGAAAGCGCAAGATTGCGCACGTTATCCTTACGATAGCACCTCTGCATGTAGCTCTGCATATACGCGGAGATCATTTCGAGTTTTACAGCAGACTTCCTATAGATGGTCAACATATTTACAAATTTTTAGCTGAATTCCTGGGCTTTGCGTGTGAGTTACAGCCTGGATTTCAGCTACAAGGTCATGTAGATCATTGTATGCATAAACAGAAATTTAGCTAATATTATCTAGATGTATAATGTTATATTTCGTTCATGAATAGGTCGTATTACTTCGATTATTTAGTAGTGCTAACGCATGCCATTGACTTTTCACTACTTAGTAGTCAAATTTTGAACGCTTGGAACACGTGCTCCAGATTAGTTCAGCACAACTTGCCGGCGTATTTACGAGTCCATAATTGCTGCAAACCAGTGCCCGCAGAAATACATGCCGGCCGTACTTTACCAATATAAAGAAAGACCCAGTGCAACATATGCTGAAGCAAAACTTATGATCATATCACCGCTCTCCTGTAGCGCATAGAAATTTTGAAGTGCTAGACAAAAGGCAACAACGTCAACGATTCAACGCATTGTGATGATGCCAGAATCGTTGCGACGGTTGGTAGCATTCTTTCGCTTGCTTCCGTCTCAGGACGTAAAGCGTGCCGACAACGACAGCCGCAATAGTGAAGACGAATGTCGAAATACCGACAAGCAGTCCAAAGCCCACCACGGAGAGGCAAACCTGCGCGCTCAACGTCGCCAGATCAGGGATCACCGTCGACGCGAGCCACGGTGTCTGGTGATGGTCTACTTCGAAGTTACTCTCGAGCCCTTCAGCATCGGCAGCTCTGAGGCCATCGCGCTCGTATTTTTGAAGCTCTAGAAAACAGACGTCGCTGATCTCCGCTATGTAGTGTGTGGAGCAGTCAGAGGAATTAGTGCCCGACGAATATTAATTGCGGAGTACGACCAGGAACTAGCTTCTTCAACACTGCTGCACGTACGCTCAGATGGTACGTCATCGTCCAAGTCGACAACGTGTACACGTGGGGCATGCAACTCCCATTCGTTCTCGGGCACGCTCACGAACACCGTATGGTTGACGATGGCTTCGGCGACTGTTTCCTCGCGCTTGGAACGTATCAGCGAGTGCTGTGCACAGTTTGGAGGCTAGAACGATCGACTTTCGTGTGAGCAGCAGGTTTCGACGAATTCTGCCCCTACCGTGATTCCATCACAGCTTCCGCCTACTCGAACGCATATGCTTATCGCACACTGAAAGTCGAGCAGAGTTTGATCGGCAAACTTGAAGACTGCAAGCATACAAACACAAAGATACTTAAATTTAGCTATACCACTAGCAGCGCGCCAGTTTGAATCGCCCCAAGACCGAGTACCTGGACCACCCACTTCATACCTACCATGACTTTCCACCCACGCTTGGAGCTCATTGCGTGACGTGTCGTTGCTCGGATAGGTGAGGTCGCCCAACGCGTAGCGGTCAATCGAGCACCCCTTCGAGCTGAGCACCTCCACTCGTCGACCGTGCCCGTCGTTCACGTAACAGTTGTGCACGAGCATGCCAAAAGTCCCTGTATACGTAAGGGTGAGTTCAACGGTATCTCAGGCCCGCTCTCGATTACATAGGCACACGTCAGTTCACAACTGACGTCAGCACCTAGGCGGAGGAGGGTGGGGAAAGCTGACGATTTCTGACGAGGGGCGGTCGGGACAAAACTGACGTCAGTTTACAAAAGAGCTACTGGGCATAGAAAAACTCAGACTGAACCTTTCGTTGAGAGTGAAAAATAGCCACTGTAGTCAAAATTCTCTGTCGACCGCTTCACAACCAACATGCATCTTTCATATTTTCTCAGCGACAGTTTCATGGCTTTAGCATGCAGAAGTTTACCGAAACTTTTGAAGTCACCTTTTTGCCACGGGGAGGGGGCTAGGGCCAAAGCTGAAGTCGGTTGGGAGGGGCGTGCCGGCAAAGCTGACATGCGGGAGGTCGAAAAATTCAATTGTGCTGACGTTAGTTGTGGACCTCCCCTTATCCTATCGTCGTGACCTATATATTACCCTTTTGGTCACTGTTGCACTGCCAGACCTGGAAATAAAACCAAGCGACGTATGTAAGCTAAATATTTCCATCGCGTAGCAAACAAATTGGACTCACGTGATAGACTTTGTCGCCAATCTTCGCTGAAGTTCAACTCGCAATATAACACAACCGATATCGTCCACACACACATCACGTACCATATCTTATCTGTGGACCGTCGGGCGTACCACGACGAATCGTGTACGAGCAAACGGGCATGGAGGACGATCCAACGAGCTCTGTCGTTGGAGGCATGCTGTAAGATCGAGCTTGCTGTATATCTTTCTTGAGACAAATACAAAATTCTGCAAATACGGTTACCTAACGTCCAGTTCTGAAGTAACGGTTTTGTCGGCCTGAAGGTGCACAGATGCATTTACTAGCAGGTTCGAGACCATCTTTACTTAGAAAACGTCAATACCTCCATGTAGAAGCAACGCAGTTGGTATGCTTTGTCCACCTAGCCGTGCAAGCATATGAATTTAGCAAGTTCAAGACTACACACCACTTACGTACAAAATGCGAATAGCTACCTTTGTGATAAATGACTGATGAAAACTGAAATGAAGTACAATGATCGGCAAACAAATATAAATGCGAACTGTCCTTGCGGATGAATAGCTACCTACCTGACAACCACTGTGAATTGCACGAGAACTCCTTTTGGATTTAGCTACAATGAGCAACAATTGTGAACGTTGTCAGGGTGCCTACGCGTTTTCCATGCGTAAAACACAGACAAAATTTTTAGACCATGTTTAACAAACAATTTTTTCGGCTTTCGGCCTGGAGCAAAATCTTTTTTCTCAATTTTTTAATTAAAAAAAATGCCAGAAGCGAAGCGAGCGGCGACGAAAATTTTACTAAAAAAAGAAATTCCCTGAGGGGTTGAAAATTTGCAGCCAATCGGATATTAACGCTAGGACAGGTCCAATGCTGGAAAAACGAGAATATGTCCAATGGTGGTTGGAAATTGGATAAAATCGTCCGATCCAATATTCACACCGCCTCTCATTACGAACAATCGCGATACAGCTTGATTTTACGTAGTGCTAAAACAAGACTGCCAACCTGTCTGTCACGTTTAACATTGCACGTTCCCAACTTGACGTTCAAGTGTGCCATGCGAGGATCTTTCACCTTTTCGACGACGTCTTTGGCTTTCTGCTACGGAACGAGACAAGCTGTACTGTAAAGGCTTTAGTAAAGCTATCGAAACTCACAGCAGGTCCGTCTTTGCAAACTGGACACGGCTGACACGTTGAACCGGTGAACGTTGTACCCGTGCTGCTAGTGGTTGAGCTCGCGATAGGCGATGAGGTTGTGCTAGTTGCCGAGGTAGATGTCACGGCTTCTGTGCTTCTGCTAGGCTGTGGACCAGTGCTGTTGTCGTGATCTTGCACACAAAGAGGGTTTGCATATTCGCCCTAAGCAGAGAATCAATGCAGGCAGGTCGAAATTTATTAGCACCACTAAGCTATTTACTTTGATGTAAACTTTGCCATTGAATGGATTTCGAGTCTTCACCCAAAACTCTATCATTTCATCACCGCATGAAATGGTTGGTGTGCCTACAATTGATTGGAAACAAATTAGTGGACAAAGCCTACCTCATCTGAATGGATGGTTCAACAACGACCCCGCCCCGGCCAGTCGACATTCTTCGGGGAAAGAGTCGATATTCCTCCCTTTAGTAGCCCTCTACTACTAGCGTATCCGCTCGATAATTTGTTTGAGGTAACTGTACAAACAGACATGAGAAGAAGAAGAAGAGTAACAACTTTATTTTGCTGACCTATCAAACAGTTTCAGGGTAATTTTGTAATTCCGCTCTCATGATGTCTGTCGCACGACGGCGAGAACTCAACGTTCATTGAGGCGAAGCGCGAACAATGGTGGTGGAGAAACGGGAAAAGGCCACTAAAGGAGAGGGCGGGACAAACTCTTTCCCTGCCGAGAGGTCAGAAGAATGCACGTGACTTGAGTTCTTCAACAAAACACTGTATGTAAAGTACCAACTTTCTCCTCAACGCACCTTCGACGCCGTTGTCAATCGGAGTCGAATTCACACGACGTGCAGGAAACTGCATCAAGAACTAAAAAATAACCAAATAATTGAGTGCCTGCGTGCTGGGATGAGTCCACTTTTGTGCTTTTCTGACCTAACTACACACGTACGCCACGGTATGCCAAAGGTTTTAAAATCTGTCCGTAGACGTGTGCTTGACATTGACGACACCGCGGGAAACCCAAGAATTTGCACGACCGGTGGTCACTAGTTGTTTCCGCCGTGGAACGCGGCGAAAACAACTTTAAATTCTCGTTATTAGGTGGACGTACGCCACACTGTGAGCGGTCACTGTTCGGTCGATGACGTACTAAGGACACGTCGCACAATTTGTAGTTGAAGAGCTGCGTCCCCAGTGACAAACTATAGGTATGGGTTGAGAACAAGCAGTGCCATGAGTGACCATATGTTTAACTACTATGGCAGATAGTATTGCAGTCGTTGTGGTATGCTAGCATGCAACGGCACGCATCTATGAATGCAGTTCCCATGTAATAGCAACTCTTGCGGACATAGTGGCTATCAAAACTTCATTTTGAATCCAAACTTTATTGCGGCTGCGAAGTTTTCAGTCCGTATAAATATGCAAAAAAGATCAAAGATTGGGGAATTTAGGTCGAGCTCAAACGGTCATATGTCGGTATCATTGTGTCTGCTGTATTTGTTTCGGCACAGTCTACTGTGTAGTATAGTGGAAGTTTCGGCCAGTAGTAAGTACTATGGTATATTTTCGTGGCCGAATCCTTTTTTTACGCAAAACAGCAAAAGAGCAGGAAAGAGTTATAAAGTTTTGTTTCGACAGGTTGCTTCCTACTCGATTTACCGAAGCTAAGACGATTCGAAGCAGTGGAAGATGCTCGAGCTGATGCATTTCGCTGGTACGTATCGTCGAAATGGCGAAAGACGATCACTCGCGACTCGAAGTTCCGAAGCGATAAAATATAACACACGGAAACCGCCAACACTTCAGATCGTCGTGAACATTTTTTGCTGCTGTTCAATGTTTGTCACATTTGCTTGTCTGCTCCAGTTGTCCGGCAAGGAGATGCTGAAATGCGATTTTCAAAGTTCACACCTCAATGAATAAGCAACTGCTAAAAAACGTTGTACAAAGCAAACAACTCCAGAAGACAGAAAACAGTGCTCCGAAGACGCATGCGATATCGCTTGCGAATACTGTATTTGTCTATTGTCGTAGCGAAGATTGCGGTCAAACTGACGAATGACGACAGTGAGGAGGGAGGGTGACTGCGCAAGATATCACAGTTCTTCCAGAAAATTTCCTCCTGAAGGCCAATTCGAAAATCGCTCCCGTTGCGTGCGAGAGTGATGAGGAACGCCAAATCGACCAACAAATTGCAAAACAACCGAGTCGACTTCTTCACAGAGAGTCAGAAAATGGGAAGGAACCTGGGTAATAAAACCCGGTCTGACCATCAACGAACGGGTAAAATGGCCATAAATTCGTTTGGAACAAGGAAACACACCTTGATAAACTGCACCAGTAATGTTAACGGAGAGAGTATCATGTCAGTGATACGAGAGCGGTTATGTCAGCGATGTGAAAGAAAAATTTTCGTAAATCGGAGGAGGTAAATACGTTTATCCGCCAACAATAACGAGGTTCAATAAAAGTTGTGATAGTCGGAGGTGGAAGAACTCCATCGACGAATCGTCCGTTTCATCGTGCAGAATAAAGAGATTGTCCGTTTCGTCTGCCCTATATGCGCTACTGGGTCCCTCGCAGGGCTGTAGCCAAGCCTTTCGACCGACTTTCAATTGTTATGTCTGGAGGAGGAGTGATGCTGCTCGCTTGCGGGAAGTTTCTCCCTCGAAAGAATCCTATTTTGCGCACCATGTTAAACAGTTTAGAAAAGTTCGATTGTCCGTCCATTTTGCGTGCAAATCTCAACTGCCCAAGCATGTACACAACAATGATAATATTTTACGTTGCGCCTGTTGGTCTCACTTCGACGAGCTTCATAACAAGTGCAATGGCTGAAAGCCGAAGTGCATCCTGCCTATGGCAAAAAATCACGAGCACAGTTTTTGAAGCAAGAGAGAAATAGGAGGTCATGATTTGTCGCCGTACGTTTTCTCGCTCTTGTGTAGGAAAAACAAAAAGCATAATACGTACATATTTGCTGCTGTGGATAGTGATGAGGTAAAAACACTTCTAAATCATTTCTAAAAACATAAAATTTACTTCTAAAAAAGATACTAAAATGAAACACACCAAATATCACATACACTAGCATTGTCTGGACGTCCGCACAATTTTTTTCGCTGGGGGATCGGGGGGATTAAGGGGAGTGGATTTTCCTAATCTGACCAGTTAGCTATCCTTTTGCTTGCGCTGCGCTCCAGGCAGGCTGCAGTAAGAATCGCACCTAGTGTCGCCGTCATAGGAGGGAGAATGGAAAGATTTCAGGTACCTACGTATAGACGAAGTCGAAGATGATGGTGATGATCAATTTTACCCTCTGTCTCTCGTCCGCATAAGCAAGCGTTTCGTGTCTGATCAGCGATCTATCGATGCACGCCCAGTAACGTGTACGTACAATAGGAAGCACACAAGGAATGCACGTTCTCCTCGAGTTCGTGTCACTCATTAGCTGCCATCTACGATACACTTCGCTTCTTGATGAGATAGTCGCCAGAGAGCGAATCGATCACACGCTTGTCATCCATGCCCTTCAGGTATCGCATGTACTCGCGGACGTGCGGCGCGTAGTGGTAGACTGCGCGTTTGTCCGATCCGAGTGCCATGCCGCCCAAGCTGTCGAAGAACTGCCGACGATCCTGAAGAGAAAAGACGCTTTTCACTACGTCATGCATAGGCGCAAGAGTCGTTCCTTGTGGGTCCTTCAGCTTTTTAAAAGGGCTCATCGTCGGCTTTCAGGCACTTACCCTCTCTTCCGCATCGACCTGCTGGAACGCAAAGAGTGCGAAGCACACACCGACTATCGATAGAAGTACTCGAATTGATGCCATCTTTGGACGAAAGCTTTTCTTCTTGAACCTCTGTTACCTGAGCTAACAGATTCTCGAAGCTAGAAAGAGAGTCGTGCACGTGTATATTTTAGGAGGGAGAAGCTAGCAATCAGATTTAAAAGAGCTTAGTCGATAGCACTCGAATGAGACGGTGGGCGCCTTTGTCGTCATGCTTCGTGTTTATCTGTCGAACAGGATCGAAATAAGATTTTTTCGACTTTTAGCTCCACATGCTAGTTCGTCTTGAAACGGGAAATTGGCTATGATAATTGAAAAAGCTACTCGCGTAAGCTCTGATCGAAGAAGTGAAAAAGCGGACGGACATGCGCTTTTTATAACGGAGAGTACTGAGCAGACGACCCATTTACGGCGACTTGCTCTATCATAAATCAAAGATCACGATATTTTAGCCTGAATGACATGGAATGCGTCTTTCCGTACCCAAGCGACCGGAGAATCGGAGAAAGTCCATTATCGCACTTATATGACGTCGTGGGCGGCTTTCGAGCAACAAGCATATCGGTTTAAAAAGCTCACTGACTATATATGCGCAAGCAAATGTCACATTTCCCGTTAGTTAGAAAACAAATTACATTAACACCGATATGCTTCTAGCTGCTGAATATGGGCGTGAGTCGACATGTTCGACGACGAATTGCATGTTTAATGGTTTTTCATGCCTATTAGCAAGTAATGGTAAAGGGAATGACGGCGGATAAATTGAACGTCATTACATGACTTTTGGGACCGCAAAGACGTACTCTTAAGACAAACATGTGTTAGCATCAGCAAGGAAACAGTGGACTGCGATATGTAAAATCATGAAATGCATTTGTCGCATTATGTTTCAGCTTCTAGAATGGAATCGCACAAGCTTGATGTATGTTCATGGGTAAAATCACCATAGGAGTGCCAAGAGGTTTCGAAGACAAATGATAGCCATATTCGAGATGGGTCTGCCAGCGGGAGACGCTCACGTCCGAACGAAATCTGAAGCCATATCAAGCTTGTATAAAGAAAGCGTTGCCATATTCTTGCGTGGGATTAAGACGAAGTCATGTCTCATAGAAAGACTTATTTCTTGGAATAAGTTTTTCTATCAGATGTTCTCGGCGAAGTATGTAGAAGCTGCTTGATGCTTTCATACGTGTGAGGCAAAAGGGAGGAACCACACTCCAGCAGCGCTACAGCTGCTGTAAGTAGCTCATGTTGAACAAGTGCCTTTTGCTGCAATCTAATTGTGAGCAATTCCTAATCATAGGACCACTCCTGGGAGAACCGTCATTTGAAGCAATTTCGCTAGCTCAGACCACTGAAAGAAAGCTCAACACTGCACTCAGTTTTCGCACGTGACTTCTGAGAGCCCAGTACGCATCGAAACGTCATTGCGTAATTGTAGACGGGGACATTTCATCAGGAGTCGCGAAACGTGTATGTATGTACCAGAGTAACTCACGTATAATTGACGCCCGTATGTCAACAGGAAGAGTTCGTCAATTCAGCGGACGACGCAACGACGAGTCTTCGAAATTGGCGTCATTTTAACTTTGGCTTCATTCTTCTTTGCCCCGAGGCCGAGGGTTGAGTTGACAATGTTTGCGGCTTTTCGATCAACATAGGCCTTTAGCCAGTACGAGAGTTCTCTGACCAGAAACTATCACGATCGCTATTCAAACTGCTACTGCTTTTAACGATAATAAGAGTGTCGCCGAGCAACTTTAACACCTAAAGTAGGATAACTCAGTATAGCGAGTGCATCACAGCCGCGATAGCCGTTTCGGCCAAATCCACCGTTAATACAAGCTCTGTTGACTGAGACGAGTTATTTTAAACTCATCGTAGAGTCCAAGTCCGTTAAATCCGCTCAATCTCGTGGTCTTCGTTGAGTCATTACTAGAAGCTTCACCAGACGTCCCTCATGTATCAAGTGCCCTCGCCGTGGCTTAGCGACCTTCCACACTAACATCGCCTTCATAGTCAAACTATTCATTGGCGAAGGTGGTCAATTTCTAATTTATTTACCGTCGACCATCAACGATTTACCATTCGTCGGCTCTCTACACACTCTCCAGACTGAAATTCTCCAGTTCACGTGCGAGATGCGCCCTCCCTCCTCAAACGACGCATCATCGCTATGCGACGTCATTATCATCTACGGAAGAGCTCCGTCGCTCAAAGATTTATTTCGAACATTTCAATCCATCAGTGCATGCTAATAAAAACTTCTGCACAACAAGTAAATCGGCAAAGCCGAAAAATGCATCTTCTGGGATTCCCAAGGGCGGGCCATTCAAATGTGGATGATAAATTTATCGCTGTGTCGAACATGCACGCAATAATTGCAGCAGTTGTCGCGCAAAGTTTTTTGCGTGAAATTTTCAAGTCCGAACGTCCACTCCACTACTGTACAGATAGCTAGGAGCATCGATCAGCGAAAAGACTGCCAAAAGGCAAATCTATGGACTCAGGAGAATCTTGGAGAAAAATAATTTTGAAATTCGGTGAAGGAAAACTCAAGGTAGGGCTGTGACTGACTCACACACGCAACCAGGACCTTTGCTCACGCGCTCCAGAAGATGCAAGAATAAAAACACCATGTTTAAGCTGAACACCCGTTTCTTTGGTAGAGTGGGACGCGAAAACTAGCTTTTTAAAAAAGCCGTCGAATTATCAGAGAGTAAGGCAAGGAGTCACGAAATATTAAGCAATCAAAATCGGACTCACTTCACAACAATTCCCGGTATAATTCCGGCAGATTGCAGCCACGTGAGCGCAAGGTACAAGACCCAGCAGAGGACGAGAATGACGAAACAAACGAACTTCGGGATCATCGGACCACCGAATTCGGCTTTGCCAAAGATGCTCAACGTTCGTCGAAGGATGAACATCGTCGTGCATGCGACCGACAGCGCGATGTAGATAACGACGCACCAGTAGAGGTCCGTGGTGTCCTCAAAATGAAAATGCAATACAGTGAGGTTCGGATAAGTCGAACTCGCTTAAGTCGAATGTTCATATAAGTCGAACTTTTCCCCGGTCCCGTC
>JAQGBB010002815.1:0-10222 GCA_034691745.1 Prismatolaimus dolichurus | reverse complement strand
TAACGTTATTGTGCGATTTTTATGATGGTCAGACAGGTCGCCTCTTGGATTGGTCACTATAGGTGTCGCTTTGGGGTTTCAAAAGTCTATGCCTAAGCTGTAAAACGCAATTTTGAAACCCCAGAACGACACCAATAGTGACCAGTCCGAGAGGCGACCTGTCTGCCCATCATAAAAATCGCACAATAGCATGATTTAGGTACACGTATCAGCAATCGTGAACACAACTGAGTCGTCATAGCCGAGAAAAGTAAGCTGCGTTTTCAGCGAAAGAAGTTACACAAAAAGTAAGACTGAGTGAAGTTTGAGCAGTGCGCAAGATGTTGCGACAACGTGCTTGAGGAAAGAAAGTACCTTACGAGGTCAATCGTCCAACGCACTCGTGTAGCCTACACCTTTCAATGCAGAACAAAACGGTGTCTGTATCTCATATTGGCCCGCGCTCACTACGATAGTTGCCTTCGTCGGGATGACCGCACGCTGGTATCAAATCCCCTTCGGCTTTTGTTGAGCGTGCTGAACGACAGTTGCGCGCTTTACTGCCACGTGAACCCACGCAAAAATATCTCAGCGGACCTATTGAAATTCCAAACGATGTTTACGCATGTGCGTGATTGCCGGAAAAAACGCAATTAGCTGCAGACGTTCGCTGAGTTTAGAGTGAGGAAATCCGTCCGGAGACTCATCCTTCAGGTTTGGCATACACATTTATTATTCGCCTCGTCTCGCGCAAATCAAATGCCTCAAATTCTAAAACTGCGTGCTACCCACGCGTTCGAGAGACAAGTAAATCGCCAGGGCGAAAGGCATCCGGCATAAAAAGGCAAAAATAGCACGGCAGAAGCTTGGAAGCAAGAAAGAACAAGTGAATCGGCAAAGCCGAAAAATGGATCTTCTGAAGCTTGTTTTTGAAAGATTACACTCCACTGGGCATACGTTCTTCTTTAGACACTGAATCAAGCCTTGCACACTTTTGTGTATAGAGAGAAAAATTACAAAAAGTTTGTGTCCGAGACTGGGATTGAACCCGCGATATCCCGTCAGTTCAACAACCCTGATGTCAGTTCAACAACCCCATAACACGACATCGCGATCTTCAAAAGTTGTTTTCGACTGGTCATCCTCGTCGGCTAGAATCCGACGTGCACAAAGGTTGTTGCCCGTGTTCTCAGCTTTCGTGTGATATATAAAACAGGTCGCAGCGTTGCTTAAAGCTCAAAATATCGCTTGTAGAGTTAGCGGTCGATGAGGTGTGCCCAGCGTAAAAAATGTCGTCCGAACGTCCACTCCCCTACTGCACAGACCATTAGGAGCATCCGACAGCGAAACCTTCAAAAGAAGGGACTGACAGCACATCAAGGCGAATAAACGCCAAAAAAAATTTTGAGATTCCGTACAAAAGAAAAAACAAAAGTTATCGTCCGGACAGACTTACTCACACGCGACCCCGTAGCTATCTTTACTTTCGCACTGCGTGCTTCAGAAGATGCAAAAAAGCGCGCACAATTGGGCGCCTACCATCGGCACACAGTTTTCCTCGTGCGCTTATCGAAAAAAAAGAAAAAACCTGTCTTTTGAACCCCCTTTCATTGGCAAGTTGTCGCCTACCATTGGCAAGTTGCAAACTTGCCAATGGTACGCCTCCACTGCTCACGTCGTCCGCTAACTTTCTTCCACGGGGGGAGATTGGGGAATTCGGGGGGGGGGGTACTGGGGGGTTTCAGAATGACCAGTAAGCCTTCGTTATTTTCGCTCGCTTTGCTCGCTTGCCGGATGCAAAAAAGTGAATTGCAAAACGAGTCAACACGCCGTCACGTACACATGTTTCTCAATGAATTTTAGAAAGAAAATTCTCCAACTTTCGTACAAACGCGAGCAACAATCGCGGCGGCTATAAAAAAAGATCGCCGATGTCGCGAATGGCCGTTGAACGAAAGAAGTCACAATCGAACGATGAAGTCGCTTCCGCTCGTTTTACTCCTCGTCAGTTGCTGGGCTGTCGCCTTGGTGGCAGCCGTCGACCGCAAAGAACTGCAGCCCGACGACGGCAACGAAAACGACACTGAATCGGCCGTCGCGACAACGCGTCGCCCACACGCAGCGGCACCGAACGTCACAAAGGTGAAAGCGCACGGAAGCCGCAAAAGGACGTCGTCGACAACCGCAGCGCCAAGCACCGTCACCAACCACACTTCCGCTGAAGCGGATGCGAGTCAGACCACCCCGAGTGCCGCCGAATTGAACGGCAACAATGGATCAACGCCAGCCGCGCTCGCGGTCAACTTCACCCAGGATCTGCATGACACGACGGGTCAGCCCGTTAACGCAACAGAAAGCAGCGCGACAGCTTCGAGCGCCGAGACGGCCAAAGGAAATGCGACCTTTTTTGATGGAAGCGTCAACCAGACCGCCTCAGTTGCGGCCGACAACGAAACGCCGTCTCCAGCGCCATCGGCGAATTTCACAACACCACCAGCCGCAATCAACGCCACTAACGTGTCTGCGAACGAGACGAGCACCGCTGCAGAACTCGACGAGGGCGTCGAGCAGTCGACGAACGTAAGCAGCGAAGGAGCGCAGTCGCCACCGCTCGCGCCACCGGCCAACGTAACCGTTGCCGGTGGTGGAGACCAGCAGGAAAAAGTTCGGCGTCATCACGAGCGTGGGCGCCGCCATCGGTGTCGCGTCGCAAGTGGATCCTTCGAGTGTGAAGCGTCAGGAAGTAAGAGCAAGAACAGATCGATGGAATCGCGCGACGACGGCGCAAATGCGGATAAGATCGCACGAAAGACCTACGTGACGAGAGATGGGCACTATCGCTTCTACTATCATCGCTCGCATCACAGGGCACGCCCTGATGGCGAAAATATCAAGTCGGATGTCGCCCTCGAGGTATGCAAAGCCTTTGAGGCAATTGGCATTGATTTCACGAACTTAAGATGGAAAATTTTAGGACGGTGAGAATCCATCGACACGAAGCGGCCGAAACAAGGTTCGGAAAGGCTCGTCGTCCGAGAGCTACGAGGAGTTCGGTCGAACTGGTGGACGATGCGTGTTCCAGAAGCGCAATCGATCGAGCCACGGTCAGAGGAGCACCACGATGGCTCCGCCGACGCCACTCGCACCAGTGCCGCTCGTCACGGACGGCTCCGGAGCATTTCTCGACGCCGTGCTGAACAATGATACCGACACCGCAGACGCTTCACAGGAGAAGGCAAAAGTGCGCACATCGAGCAGAGCTGCACCCCTTGCACCGCCACCGCTTTTCGTACCGAGCACCAGCGTAAGGGGCAGTAGCAGCGAATCCAAGCCGACATCTGGTGCACCGGGCATGACGCCGGAATCGCTGGTGGTACAGCTTGCGCGCAGGGCAGCCAGGCCGACTAAGCCGTCACCTCTGGTTACCGCCCTTGCGAACGACACGCCTGACGTGGACGTGAACGGTGATACTGTCGCCGAGATTGTCAGCGTGCCCCCTTTGGCGCTACGAGATGACGCGCCTCCATTGAAAGCCCGTGAGCTCAACGCTGACGTGAGTAAAAGTGGTGTCAACGCTTCGCTGGATGAGCAACCAGGGGGCGATGAGGCGGCGTCGAAGAAGTACGCTAACCTCAATGTGAATTCGAATCTAAACATTCAGACGTCGGGCCATCGAATGTTCTCGCAACAAGTCGGGCGATCATCGAAGGCACGACGTGGCGACAACGCCGCAAACGCTGGCGGGAGCACCGAGTGCGAGCACAGTAGGCGCTGCTGACGGCACAATCGAGTAGGTCGAAGGCATCTTGCAAGCGCTGGCCCACGTCAAGGTACAAAATCTGGACTTGAATAAACGACGCTAAAGCGTAAAACGTAATGCATGCCATCATTTCAGTGAATCATTCACAATCTCGTCAGACGTCGTTGAAGTTTCTCTCCGAGTGCGCCCAGTGGCCAACCCAATGCGACTATGGGGTCATCCATTATTTACGTGAAGCAAAAATTTGAATTTTTCGACCCCTTCCCCCTACGTGTAAGAGATATGCTATCTTTTACACATGATGTCACGGTCGGGCGGACCCCCTCCCTCCCTACCGGTTTATGTAAATAGTGGATGGTCTCATGCGGCTGTTGCGGCACTCCTCTGTCAGTTGTATTAGAAGATCTACTGTACGCATATAATATGTTGTTGTTCCTGCTCTATGCTGTGTTATACGTCAACGCTGTATAATGAACCAGAAGGATTTTTGCAAATGTGTATCGAGTTTGCTTCAGTCGTGCGGAGTCAATGGGGCTAAAAACTGCGTATGTAAAGCCAATAAGACAATGGACATTGTTTTTTCGAAAGCGGGCAATCTTCTTCGGAGACCTGAGCACTGTGAAGTATCAGTGGTCGCTCGCGTTCGTGCATTGTGTATGCGCACAGGCGACAGGTTTTTTTGCGTTCAGTGAGGGAACGCTAAGCCTAAAGCGGTTCCAGAGTGTTCTGTGGTGTTCCAGTGTGTTCCAGACGGCAAAAAACTTTGTGCGTTATTTTTTGTTGTTTATGCAGAATGCTTTTTTGGCTTTGCCGATTCCACTTTTCATGTGAAGTTGCAGGCACACTGGTTGTCATATGCCCTACTTGAAGTTGCCTGTAGGCTATTCACTCACCGCGTCAGGTAATTAGCAACTGTATGTGGCTTGGTCAAATACTTGGATATAACTACGGTCTGAAGCCATGGTGTGGTTTTAAACTGAGGTCAATTAGAAGAGAGTATTTGAATGAACATGAAACCGCTCAACTTGAAGAGCCTTGCTTCGAATGCAAAAATTTAACCAAACTGTTTTTGAGCACAATGTCGACACTGAGACGAGATCAAACAGACCTTGTAATTATTATCGCACATCTACCAACAGCAGCACTACGAAAGCACAAACTCAGACACGAAGAAAGCAGTTATGGTACAGCTTCAACTTCGACTTGCCAAGAGTCTTCGCCTGGAAAAGGTACTTGCAGAACTTCTGGCCTTGAAAGCTGACGCAAGTGCAGTTGGCTAAAAGGAAAAGGCAAGTCTCGTTGAGCAAGCATCGACAGTGAGGACTATATTCGACCCGTCTTGTGGTAACGATCGTCTGAGCGCAATTTTCTGGAGGAATTAATCGGAAAAGTACAGGAACTTTACTCAACGAACGCCAGTATCGCATCGCTGTTGCAACGTGCTATGTCGCATGTGATGTCGTGTTCTGCGCCTCCAGCTTTCGCAGAAGGGGAGAAATGTGTCGTCTAGCGCTCAACCCGACCCTGCCGCCTTTGTGATGGTCGGCTGACTGGCGAATAGCTAGCTAACAATTCGGGGAATTACACGTGCACGTGTGAGCTAGCTAGGCGAGGCATTAGAATGCATAGTGTGAGTCAGGCTAGCAGGCAGTTTTAGCTTTTAGCTGGTGTCTTATGGGTGGGTTTACGCCGTTTTTCAAGTAAAACGTTACAGACTCGAGTAAACAATGCTTTCGAAATCCAGCTTACCCGATTTAGGTGGACCCGTGGTTTCAAGGCAATCGGCGTCCACTTTGCAGCTGATCAGTGTAGTCGAATTGGCGTCCTTCGGAATCGGAATTGCATCCGCTTCAACCACATGCTTCCCTTGACCCTTCATTATCTTCTTTAAGTTCGCCACTGTTTCGTTGTGGTGGTGATGCCAGTGGGTGTGATTTGAAAAGGTCATATTCATGTGTCGAACTCGCATCTTTCGATGATG
This sequence comes from Prismatolaimus dolichurus, assembly GCA_034691745.1. Taxonomy (NCBI): domain Eukaryota; kingdom Metazoa; phylum Nematoda; class Enoplea; order Triplonchida; family Prismatolaimidae; genus Prismatolaimus; species Prismatolaimus dolichurus. Next base: position 4,502 of record JAQGBB010002815.1, on the reverse strand, counting down.
AGTGGTGCCATTGTACGTGGAATTCCCGAGGCTGTCTTCATGCGAAGCTCCTCGTGGCGCTTTCGTGGTCTTCGCGGATTTTGCACCAGCCGTTAACGTAATGCCGAGCGCGACGGCGACGATGCAGAGAACAAGTGTGTGCATCTTGGGCTGCTCCTTTTTCTGACGTCGAAACGTGCAATGTTGCACTCTTTTAAACTTGTTGAAGAACCGGCGGATACGTTGGAGGTCTAGTCTTTTTCATATATCATCAGCTGACGTTTACTGTTACATACGTGAACCTACACGTTTACCGTTATTCGTGAATTTCTAGCGTCGTCCATAAATTGTAAATCGCAGTGTCAGTAAGTGTATGCGATGGTATTCAGCGAGTGTTCAAGATAAGGGATTTTTTTGCAGGGTTGTCTATATAAATGTCAGTACTTGGTAGAACTCTCCCAGATCACAGTCACCTATACAAGTGTGTAGTTTTTCAAAAAGCAAAATTAATGGAAATTAAAAAAAATAATAAAATAAAAATAGAAATAATTATTATCAAAATTAAAAAATAATAAATAAAAATAAGTAATTAGCCCACTGTATTTACAATGAATCAAAATCTGAAGCAGTCATGCTAGCTATTTCGGTCACCGCCAGAGTTGAATTTTATGTTTTACTCAAACTCCTGCCTGACGTTCTTTGTGGACAGTCTCTAGAAGTAGTTGTTTTAATCTGGAGCACTAAAATGTAATCCTTTGCTGATGGAACGCGTTGGCGATTCCGACCCGTGCGACGTCAACGAATTCGAAATTGTAGGAGTTGATAGAATAAATGTCGCCAACACAACGTGGCTCACACGTTCCCCCATACAGTCAGTCGACGTGTAGGTTGCACGTAGGATGAGGTAACGGTTATGTGTAACTTATGTGAACAGTCACGTCCTTGACGAAAAATCGGGAAGAAAATTCGCTTTTTAACATCCCCACGCCTGCGACTGAAATTCAAACCACCTGCCCGCTTGCGACGCAGTCAAGTACATGGTGGGGAGATTCCAGAGTGCACACGACAAACAGCCGTCCTTTGTTATATCCAGTACAACGCTGTTCGGGCGGTTTTTCACCCGAATTACTCATACTACGTGGGAGAACGCATCGGACACAGTAAGTGATCCGACGACGCTAAGCCGACAACGAAGTGATGCATACTCGTAGTTTTTGACTACTACGTTGAGGACGTAAAACGGTTTTCGTCTCTCGAAACAGAATGATCTTCTTTATCGCTTTCTACTCGCTGATTCCAGCACCATCGTCTTCGGCTCCACCTCCGCAAGGAAGTGCGTATAAAAACAGTCAGGGGCCTGTCTTATAAAGCGCTCATCACTTATCGGATGAGTGGTATTTATGAGTGATTGGCGTCTTATAAAACAAGTGATTAGTGATGATCAACGCAAATTTATTTGCTTATAATGATGAGTGTCTTATAAAACACGATTCACTCATCACTCTTTTTGTCCTCATCAACGATTTTGCTGTATTTTTTTATCAGTGATCAATCGGGCATACTTTTTTGATAAGTCAACTTTTTTCAATAAATGTGCTAGCTTTTATAAATGTTTCGACGCTATTTATAGTAGTCAGCGATTTTCAGTAGTGACGACATTATTTCCGGCATTTTAAGATGACCTTTCGCGAGGCGTAGTCGCGAGTCCAGGTTGGGGTGGTGCCAGTCAGAACACACCCTGGTCGCCGTGGGATCCGGTCAAACAAGTTGTCGTCGGAGGATTCGCGAATCCGAATATTCTTCCAGGCAAGTTGTAAAATCCCTTAAAATGCCCTTAAAAACTCCAAAAACCTTTCAGTCGGAGGTGTTCAATGCTTCATGTGTACGGCGATGGCTGACGACTGCTACACGGGAGATCTTTGCGTCGGCGAACTCTGCTCAAAATCGGTTGTCAAATATCCCGACGGTATGTATATGAGGAAGAGAAATCGACGAACCTCGAAATTTTTGCGTTCTAGGAAGAGCAACGGTGCTAAAACAGTGCGTTCTCTCGAATCCTCGGGCGATCGTCGAACAGTATGTGATGTATCAGGACGACACAAAGACGATGGTTCACATCGAACTCTTGTGCAGCAGAAGTCGCTGTAACGGAAGTCGATCTATATATCGACAAGCTCGGACTTCACTTTTGGTCGTTTCCTTTTTGATCGCTTGCTTGCGATTGCTAAATGTGGCATAGCTCTGCCTTAATGGTCGAAGAAGCCATTTCTCGCAAGTCCTTCTCTTCTTCTCCTAAATGCTGACGATCTTCCCGATGGACAGTCGTCAAGCAAGAATTTACGTCCATCGTTGTCACGTATGAAAGCTGCTGGCTCCAAAAAATTTTCGACATCACCACCATCGGCGACATGTTGCGAAATTGGAGTCAGGCTTTATTATGCTGCATCGCGTTTATTGCATCCTGCATGGAGCGCAGCGGAATAAAAAGGATAGCTAAGTGGTTGAAGGGTCATTATCGCCCCTATCCGCCCTTGCTCCTCACCCTTTGCTTCCCTCCCCTCGGAATAAAAGTTTGCGAACGTCGATAGTAACCTAGCGCAGTATGTTCTGTCTAGAAGGTCGCACAATCAAATGTTCTAGAGTGTTCCCATCAACAAAAAATTTCTTGTAACCAATTTTTGGTTTCTATGCAGAGTGCTTTTTCGGCTTTGCCGATTTCACTTGTAATGTTTCTTTGTTGAACGATTCTTGTTATTCATTTTATTGAATGGCGATCTGCCGCTGCTGCTACACATGGTCTGATTTAAGAAAAACTTAATTCTCATGGATTTGTTTGTCTTTTTACTTGACATTTCTGTGGAAAGCTTCCCTTGGTTGCAGATCGGGGACATGCACGTATGACGTCGCGTCGGGGACAAAAGGATGGGTCTCGTCGAACGTGATGTTACATAAGAAAAAGTTATCCTATGTCAGATGTCATGTGTATCAGAAGAACCAGAAATCTTGATGTGACGTCATATCACCGTCACTTTACAGAATCAGTCTGGCGTTCTGTTCCTCTCAGTATATGCGGGAAGATCGTTTTCTAAAGAAAAAACATCTGCCTTGCTTTCATTGATGGCTATCACGGACAGTGTTTGAATTATTTGACAGCTGCAGTATCGTGCTGGCATACCAACATTTGTACCTACCAAACAACGTCAACACCGAGAATGGAGATGCTCGTTGACCTCACCGATGAGCTGCAGCTGTATAGCATCGACGTTGACATCCAGACGCTAAGAAACGCCGCATATGAGTTCGTAATCTTGTTCCTAAAGGCACCGTCATAGTCCTAAAGACATTTTTCCCAATATATCATTGTCAATATAGAATTTGTCTTCTGTTCGTCATCGCTGTCATCCTCGTCGCCATGCCGTTGTTCACGTGTGAAGGCTGCTTCGATCAACGTCGGTCAAAGATAATAGCTAAAGCTTCGCTCGACAGGCCGAGTAAGTGGAAAATCTTTCGGGGGACTCGCAAGGCATTTTACAAGCGCAGTGCACGATGTTTCAGGCAGCTGAGTCTACGGAAGGCTCAGCTGAAAGGACTTTCTGACGGCGAGCTGTCTTCTTCTTCGTTGCCACTTGAACGGAAGAAGTCGGAGGAGCCATTCTTCGGACGTTTCCCGCCGCACTTGGACGTGCCAACGCGAACAGCCCCGCCGATCAAGCGTCGAATACAGCAGGTTCCGTCCAAGGAGTTTCTCGCCGACCTGTTCGGCGAAGTCGAGCCTGAGTCTGAGTCAAAGTTTGCGCTTGCCTTCCCGAAGCTGCCATCGAACGTGGTGTCGGAGAACGCCGTCGCCGCTGGCTCAGAAGAGAAACTGATCAGCGATCCAGCTGACGAACGAATGAAGCTTTGATGAGAGATTTCATAGGTTCAAGCACGTTGTCTGGCATTTATAAGTTGCTGTATCGTTAGTCTCTGGCGATCAGTGTGGTCACTGTTGCGCCTTTGAAGCTACTTTTACTGTGTACAAGTACATCGGCAAAGCTGAAAAGGCATCCTGTCGTTTCACAAAAAACACCAGCACATAAGTTTTTGAAGCAAGAGAGAAAAGGAGGCTAAGATTTGTCGCCGTACTGCGTTTTTCCTTTTTCTCTTGTCTCTCTTGTAAAAAAAATTATAAAAAAAATTTTTTCGGGGGGCTTCGCCCCTCCCCCCGAAGCCCCCATACCATTCGCAAGTTGGTACATACCACTGGCAAGTTTGCGCCTACCATTGGCAAGCTGGCACATACCATTGGCAAGTTGCTCACGTCGGCTAACTTTTATCGGCTGGGGGGTTGGAACGACTGGGGGATCGGAGGATTTTTGAAGTATGACCAGTAGGCATTCTTTTTCGCTCGCTTTCTCATCTAGCAGGATGCAAAAATGCGCAAAATCACTGCTATTTTTACTCACTCTTTGCTGTCGCAACTTCTTCGAATCTCATGATCTAATCTGAAGCACTGGTGTAAAGACGTGCAGCGTCCGTTTTAT
>JAQGBB010002814.1:0-10222 GCA_034691745.1 Prismatolaimus dolichurus | reverse complement strand
CTTAAGCCTGGTGTGAATAATCGAGGTCCAATGCATTTCCAGAACCAATATTGGACCTATCGCATTGGACCAATGTTTCTGGTGTGAATAACTATAGGACCGATGCCATCCAATTTGCACACAAGTCTGGAAAAAATAGGTCCAATAATTGGAATGGGACGAAAACGAATTCAGTCGTTTTTCGCCTTGGACCAATGGTCAAGTAGCCAATAGGAAGGGAGCAAAAATTGATTTTCAGCAGCGTGGCCGTCGTTGCCATTATGAGGTGCCTAATCGAACGAGGGCAACTAACGAGATGAAAATGCCACTGACCTCGCATGCGCATATTATGCAACGCCGCAGACAGCCACGTGACGGCATCTCGCTGCCAATTGCAACCAGCCTCTTATCCTATCCGATATTCATACCAGGATAGGTCCAATGTTTGAAAAACAGAGTAAGTTCAATGGTAGTTGGAAACTGGATAAAACGTCCTATCCTATATTCACACCAGGCTTCATTTGCGTTAGTGTCTTGCGTTTCAATTTCCAATGCATGCATGTAAGTTCAAAAATGAGTGCCGCCAGTTTCTTCTCGCCTCGGTTTCAAAATTGTGTGAGCGCTCGCCATTGACCTATCCATTGCTTAAAACCGTCAGCTCTATTTCGCCCGCAGTTTTGCTTCAAAACTAAAGCCTTGCGAGAAAAAAAATTGTTTCAAAACGTGCCTTGAAACAAAATAAAAAATTTTAAAATTATTCGCATCAGAGCCTCTTACTTGGACACTAGGATCTTTTAAAAATCGGCTAACTTTCGTTGGCTGACAATAATAAGAGGATAGCGAAAGAGTGGACTTAGAGAAATTTGCAGACCAATACAACGATAATCATTCTCCAAAAATTCATCTATCTTAAAGCCAGCGCTGAGCATCCATCTGAGAATACAAGATTCCATTTCGATTCTAGGCACTACAAGAACTCTATGCAAATCGCTTTGTCCAAACGGCGCGGTTAGTTGCCGATGTGCTCGCCGGTGGTCTTCGCTGACCCTTCGACCGATAGCAACACCATTTCCAGAACGTTTTCACGCGTCTACATCTAGCATAACAGACTAACACCCACCGCATAGCTTTTCTTCCGACATATTGATACCTTGGCGACGCGACGAGTTTGATGGCGGGAAAACCGTTTTCGTACCTTTCGAGCAATGAGCTGAGTAGGGCAGCGCGAGGCGCATGCTTGATGTTAGCATCGACAGCTAAATATGCTCCGTCCGCCCACGGTACTTCATGAAGCGCCATGAAAGGCAGGAGTGCTAGGCAAACTATTGGAAAGTGTGCAAACTTCATTATTGCTGTAAGGCGAAGGAATGATGGTAATGACGTCGACCCGCTTTTCTGAAAGTCACCCGCCGTGACCTTTTGTTCGGCACCTCGTCGAATTTCGTTGCCGCAAGCGTTAATTTCTCAAAAGGTCGCGCGTCGGCGCTGCGGTCACGTAGCAACAAGAAATGCGTAACATTTCGCGACAGGAGATTTTCTGGATTCCGCTTCGTTTCTGGACGTTCAGCTTTTGCCCGATCGCGACACCGCAATTGCTACAGTTGATGAAAAAAATTGAAGGCGTGAAGGAAGAATTCTCAAGTTCCCGTCAAGGTATATGATACTTTCCATCTCTTTTCCTTTGCCTCACATAAAAATAGGCTATAAAGAGCGTTGTTCAAACTCCATTGTATCAAGAAACGTCAAACATATTATATCTCAAGTTTCTGTTCAAAGTTCGCTTTATTAAATCGGCGCAGCTGAAGAAACATCGTGCGAATAAAAAAACGCAAAACATAGCTGGTTTTCCCTACACGCCTACGGGCACCTCCCTGTTCGCTCTCTGTCGATGTATCATCACAATATTCGCCAAAAATGCGAAAAAAAACATTAGTGTTCGAGTGACTTCGCTCCGAACCCCATACCAGTTCTAAACTACCATTGGCCAGTTGTCACTAGTGTTCGGCCGGATCCGCGTTTTCTATTAATTCCGAATCCGAAATTTACCCTCTTTTAGCCCAGGGGATTCGGATATAGACAGCAAATCCGGCCAGATTTGTGTTTGCACTACGTTAGTCACAAGTAAGAGGCGCCTAAAAAGCGCCGAAAAACCCATTTCTTTCGCTGTCAAAGGTACAAAACAAGGATTTGGCTTTGCGGTACAATAATTTTTGCAGGCCGTTAGAAGTGAGAAATATATGCTCGAGACTTTCATTTTAATTACTCATTTCTACTTTATAACTGCATGAAAAAATTATGGTTTGGTATTAAAGTGGATTTCGTTATCTTTTGATTCCAAGAGTCCGCGCTTCTGCAGAATGCCAGCATGTTTAGAAAACGTCCTTGGGCTACTCAGTGGCAGAATCACAAATATTGTGATTGCAGTTTTTCTGTGATTTGAGATATCTTTCACAATAAAAGTGTTGCATGTCTGTGGAATCACGAGATCTTGAGATCTAAAGATAACGAGATTCTGTTTGGATTTAAAAAAATTTAAATTGTCCCAACGTCGACGGAATTACGCGCCATGGTTGTGGAAACATAGCATAAACAAAAATTTTGATATTTGAGAGCAGTGGAATCCTGTGATCCAACAATCTTGAACTGGATTCCAACACATTTCTCGTGAACGATATCTCAAGTCTGCGCTATGGTTGTAGAAACATAGCATAAACAAAAATTTTGATATTTGAGAGCAGTGGAATCCTGTGATCCAACGATTGTAAGCAAGGATCTAGCATTGCTGTTGAAGACAATATCTCAAGATCGTGAAGCACTACGATTACCAAATTTTGGTAGTGATCTTAGAATGTCTATAGGATGGTTATAAGCGAGCTTCGTTTCTATCGGATCACGAGACCTGGAGATCCAGGAATAAATGCGGTACTCACGGCTCCTGTACACATCCTAGCTTTGCTTTGACCCGTCTTGAAGGATAAGCTGATTAACTTTAACGTATCGGAAACTCAGTTGTGCTTCAAGGTGCCGTACGCTTTTACCAAACTATTTACGCAAAGTAGTAAAGGAAGGGTGTCGGCCAAATGTTGACGAACAGACTACGACCACGGGCTAGTACTTCTACGGAGACGTTACATTGCATAAAAAGATCACTGACGCGTTATTTTCTACTCATGAGACAAAGGCGTCTCCGAAAGGAGCGCAATGTGTTGAAATTTTATCACTAGGTACACCACTTTGTCGTCACAAGCTGTACATTTTAAATTTAATCAATGAAAACCACAGAGCAGAAATGTGACTTCTTCAGCAGAATGGATGGAAATGGAAAGCATTTTTCACAAAACCTTTGACGAAGGCGCATAACATATAAAAATATCGCTTGTGTTGCAACTCTTAACGTTCCTCACCGTTCAGTGAAACCCGAAATTAACTAACTCGTACTTTCGACTTTCGAAGCCATTAGCTTCACAGTACACTCGCGATAGCAGTCGCTGAGACACCTCATACAAGCGCGATTCCAGCTGTTGCACTTGTCGAGACAGTTCTTCTTCGCACTTTCGCACGCACATCGTCCGCGCACACATCGTGCCGCCCCGGGCGTCTGACAAGTTGCGGCGCCACAATCTCTGCTCTCGGTACACGTCGGCGATCCGTCGTCGCTATCGCTGAAAGAAGTCGGCACGTCTTCGAAGGCGACGCATTCCTGCTGACACCAGACGAGCTCCTGGAAGCAGAAGCAGTTCTCGGCGACGCATCGCTTCGAGCAGCCGAGATCGGTGCACATGCACGTGTCGTTGTAGCACTTCGCGATGGTCGTCGGCTGGGCGGTGCCGATTCGAAGGGCGTCACGGCGCGCATCACACCCCCTTGAACAGGGATCGTTTCCGGTGATTTCACAGTGGCGAGCAGAGGCGACGGCGAGAAGGGAAAGAACACAAGAAAAAAGACACCAAGTCGTCATCGTGGTGGTAATCTCGTGGTTAAATTTTTTCTGGTTGAATCGTGGTTTCTGAATGATAACCTATGCGCGAAAATTTACTATTTATGCACAAAATTTAAAAAAATGAAAATACATTAATCACTAGTATTAAACAAGTAAAACCGCCGACAAGCGGAAGAGCATCCTGCTTATGGCAAAAAATCGAGGCGGACACACGAAATGTCCTGAAACACTGCGAAACACATTTTTTATTTCTTTTTTGCTTTTCGATTTTTTCATAACGGCGGCGTGCCTTTTATAACATGCTCTAAATTGTTGTGGTACATGTTCTGGAACACTTTGGAACACTTCGGAAAACACTGGAACTTCATGGAAGCTATATAGTGTCTATGGAGACATATGGAGTCCATATACATGCTGTACTAGGCGTCTGCTAACTTTCGATTTTTCGAGGGGGGGATTTTGGACAATCATATAGCTATCCTTTTTATGCGCGCTCCATGCAGGATGCAAAGATTACGAAAATAAATTTTTGTGGTATGTATCATGTTTATCAAATCGAATTCCCTACTTTTCGCAACCACGGACACTAGGGAATTCGATTAGAGACACATGATATTACACCGCGACACCGCCCTTTTGTTTTTCAGCAAAATAACGATTTATCAATGAGCGACAATAGACATCTCACTTATGTGTGTCATTGGACATTTTGGTATTACCACTTCTGCTGAACTGCGGCAGCGTCAAAGCCGAATTTGAACAAAATATTATGTTGATGTATCTTCGCAAAAATTTTTATGAATGAACCAAACCTTCGAAGACCAACAGAGCGTGTCGTGATAACGACGTTTCAAAGTAAACTTCTGCGTATCTTCGTTGACGACTGCGTATGATAAATTGCAAGGCACCGAAAACAGATACGTTACGACAGACTCCAAGGTTAACTTATGAGAGCAATGAATTTTAATTTTTGCGACTTAGTTACGTCCACTTTCTACGAAAGGTGTCACCTTTGTACCCACCCGCAGAGAGTTGTGTGCACCGCAGACAAGAACGTGATGCTAACTTATCGCTTTTCCGTCAGCGAATTATTAAAGTTACGTCCTGAATCAACAGTTTTGTGATAGAAACATCTGATAATCAACATGTATGACTCGCCGTTCTCATGATGCCGTTCTCACACATTCAGAGATGTGCAGTGCGCACGGACCTCAAAATTTCGGCCCGACCCAGCCCGTAGCGTTTTCCCGTCTGCCCAGTCCGACCAGGTTCTTCGACCTGGTCCTGCCCGGCTCGTAGAAGTGGCCTCCATTTGACGGCTTGGACCGGCCACTGAAGTTTATTATGAGGCTCTTGACGATTGTAAAGCAAAAATTTTTGACTCCGACTTTTTGTCATTTATTTTTTATCATTTAATTTTTAAGCAAACGTTTCAAACAAAAATTTAGACCCGACGACGGCTGGTTTGGCCCAGTCGACTTTCTTGTTCTGATTGATTAAACAAATAATGCGTCAAACCGGAAGCGAAGAAAAACTTTTTACTGCAGCCCGGAAAGGGCGTCGTCGTGAAGGCCGGTTAAAACTAAAAATTCATAAATTTGTATTCTGCAGTCGACCTGGAGAGAACAAGGTACGCCTGCCTGCCCGTAATTTCTTGGGGCGACGTAGTATAGAGAAGTGGCTTGAATGACATATGCGCGACGCGACAATAAATTGTCTCTGGACGCTAAGACGGCTTAGTTATGTATAGGAAGAAAATGCTCGAGGCTTAAAGAATGTTAGCTCAACTTATTCGCGTAATAAAAGTCATGTGGTCATACGCCGAATAATTCCCTTTTTTGAGTCGAAGATATCACGTAAAAATTCGGATCACATAGCAGTAATTTAGAAATTCGCCAATATTAAAAACAATTTCAGAATTTTCTCCCACCGTAAGCCGAGACTTGTGTGCCAGTGAAGTGCGGACGGTGGTAAATTTCGAAGTTTTATTCGGAAGAATTGGCAACTTAACTGATAGCGTTGATTTTTAAATATAAAAGCATCGATTCATCTTTCAAAGATATGGGCAGCTGATCATCGTGCGTCATATGTTCGTGGGCTGTAAAGCATATAGGTAAACGCTTAAAGCGGTTATAGCCATCAAAATTTATAACTGCAGAATGCAGAGCCCCTCCAGACGGGCCGACCTAAAAACGGGCCTGAATTTTCCGTCGTCTCGGCTTGCAGGCAGAAACTTGTGCACACCATTTTCATTTCTAAACAAAGCTCCTACGTGCTTGCGGCGGCAAGTTCCAAAGTGTTCGAAATGAAAGCTGCTCCATGTTTTATTGTTCTTGGTGCGTTCGTGCCGCAGGCGAGTCCACAGATCCCATTGGACATTGAAATCGCATGCTAGAAAGACGAGGTAAGCATAGAAAACAAATAATGTAAATTGTGTCTCTAATCTCCGTCGTATTTCCGAAGAATCCGCCACTAACGCTTCGAGCTAAAATTGTGGTATATCAGCAAAAGGTTTCGATTTTTACTTTAGCTCTTGTGTGCATCACTGCTCCTAGTTTCGTTAATAACAATATCAGTCAAAGATCACATTCGTTGAAACTCATGCCACATTTAGCATTTCCAATCAGGCGTCAAGGGAAAAATACGTAAAGCCTTTCGAAAGAAAAGATTTACAAATACGAATATAGCCTTTGTTTCTGCATAAGAATGTGAGTTTGTACTGCTTCCGATCCTCTTGTGCTCGAATTGCTCACTTGCTTCCAAAGCTTCCTAAAACGCACATCACGTGAAGTCATAGCTAGCCAATCAGCCGCACATTCCATACCGAGTCCCGAATCCTGACTTCGCCACTTCTTCACAAGCGCTCGATGTGAGCGATCGTCTTCGCCGCCGAACTGCTGCTGAAACCCGTAATAGCCCCCGCCCACTTGCGTGTTTCGAGGCGGCGCGTAGGCGCCACCGCCGCCGTGGCGCTGGTTGAAGAAGCTGCCCTGCGCTGGCGCCGCGGGCTGATCGAGCTCGTTCAGTCGATTCGTCGAACGTCGCAGCGGATTGTTGAGCGCTTCCATCGAAAAGACGCGTTCACCCATCGCGCCATTGCGCCCGCCGGCGAGATTGTAACGACTCCCGAAGTACCAGTTGCCCTGGCTGTCCGTGGAGTCGAAACGACTCAGTGGATTCGTCTCCATCTGCCGGAGGTCGAGCATCGACGAGTAGATACGCTCGTTCGCGGCGTCGTACTGTGCGAAGCGACCGCGACTCGGGTTCAGTACGCGTTCGGCGGGTAGGTGATAGTTACCCTATACAGCAGGTTCCAAGGTTTTCTAGCGATTAGCTAAATTCTGGAGGAATTATGGGTAAATTCAAAGCAAAAAATTTTAAAGGATGAAATTATGGTGCAGCGTGTTTTTTGTAAGAGGACCAGTTGTTGCATCCTGCCTGGAGCGCGCAGCGCGTAAGCAAAAGGATAGCTATGTGGTTGAACAAAGATCTCCCCCCTCACAAAAACCGAAAGTTAGCGGACGTCCAGAGTAACCTAGTGGACAGTGTCCGAAGCTGTTCCATATTGTTTCAGTGCGTTCCAGTACATGTTCTAGAAAAGCATCCTACCATTTCTTATAAACAATTGACGCGTTTTTTACGAATTGTCTTTTTTCAGAAAAATTCACTGCGTAAAAGAGCACGTTTTGGCGTTAAAACTAAAACCCCGGGAGTTTAGCATTTTAGCGTGTCTGAATAAGTAGATGCCACGGGTCGCTCTCGCGTGCGCTTTTTTTCGCTAGTAGGCAAGATGCACTTCGGCGATGCGCCGGTCCGCTTGTCACGTCATATGGGGAACCTGGAGAGGGTGGAAGTCTGATGGGGGCCATATATTTATGACGTCACGTAAAAATTCGAATTTTCGGACCCCCTCCCTTACGTCACGGGTTTTTGAATACTTATAACACATAAAATCACTTTCGGCCGGACCCCCCTCAAACCGTGACGTCATAAATGCATGGCTCATGGGACGTTATCTGTAAAAATGTATAATGTTCATGTTTTCATGACGTCATATATGCCCATCCCTTGAGCTGAGCTTACGAGTTTTTAAATCTTAACGAATTTTTAAACATTTTTAACAACATTTAAAGAAAAGCTGCTGAAAATGAACTAAAATGACGTCGTATATTCGGTCACGTAATGGTAGGGTCGAAATTTTTTTTCATCACGTGAGAAATCTTGCAATTCGCGTTCGTAGAAGACATTTCCGGACGAGCGATTTTCACAAAGCGATCATCTTGCGAAGAGGGTATGATCTATTAGATCGCCCTACCTGCTGCTGGTATGGCCCTCGTTGCTGCTCCGCTCGTTGCTCGAGCTCCTCCTTGTTCCGAATAATACGCTTGAAGACGGCACTTTTGCTCGCAAGCTTCGTGCCGCCGACACGCGGTGGTGTCGTATTGGTGCCGCCATTGAGAAGTGGACTCCCGACGCCGTTGTACTGGTTCGGTGGCGGCGGTGGTGGCGGAGGGGGTAGCGGTGGCTCTGCCTGTGGTCGCTGCCGACGAGCGGTTAGCTGAGATCCAACAAGTGCCGCATTCGGTGAGCTGGCGCCGACGAAGCTCGAGCTCGGCGAGGAAAGTTCGTTGTCTACACAGCAGAAAGACTTTACAATATGAGAAAAAATTTCTACGATTTTTTTCAGTTCCCCGAAGCAACCCCTTCGTTGTGATCTGGTGCCAAGCTTTCAAGTTTTAGCAAACTCTTGGACATAGGCGGCAGCAATCACGAAAGGCAGAAGATTGGCATTTTGCCAGGAGGTCGTTACGTTTTAAAAATAGAGGTCGTAAACAATGAACTTTTGCGTTGGCGTTTGCACTCGCTAATTACTAGGTCTATAATTAGAAACAATTTGTCAAAACCTTTTCAACTCCGCGAGTAGCACTCAAAAGGTGACGCCAGATCGGTCACAATGACGCTTCATGTGTGAGTTATGCTTTACGCTTCTGTGGGAAAAGATGTCCAAAACGTGACGTCATATTTAACCGTCCCTACCCCTTCCCTTACGAATTAGGAGCGGGCCCCTCCCGTGAAAACTTTTCTGGATGTATCGTCGACAAAAAAGCTATTAGATTACCTTTGGGTAAGACCAAATTCAGCAACTCTATGGCAACCAAGTGTACGATGACTATCCAGCAGGGCGTGCGAAGCAGGTCGTAGTGATCGACGGAGAACTTGAGGCAGATCAGACAGCACTTCTCGAGCTTCTGTCGATCGGGCACCGCTTGTTTGAGTTCGTAAACGAGAATCTCTTTGAAGCGGCGAATGTCGAAGACCTGTCATCAGAGATGATCATATTACTCCAAAAAGTCGACCCCACTTTCACACGTGCCACAAACACATTATTAATGAAGTCTAACATTATTCACCGACTCACTTTCACGGGTCGTTGATCGATGATGAAAAGATCGTTCGGACGATTTCGATATAGCGGCTTCAAGAAGACAGGACTGTAGCTCATTCGCTTAGCCCAGACATTGCCGTCCGGGTCGATCTTCACTTTTATCCCTTGCAAGATCTCGTTGAAGATCTCGTAAACAAGCTCCATCCGTGCGACGTTTTCGAATCGTGATAGTCCGATTCTATGGCAAAATTTTGCTTCGTTCTATTTTTGCTTATTTTATTCTTGTCTATTTTTGTTTTGATTTATTCCGTTTTTAATTATTTTGTTTTTGATTTCTTTGCTTTTTGTTCGCCTCGCCTTCACCTCATTCCGTCGAATTCGGTGTCCGAACCGTCGATCGTGATCACCGGATGTCTGAGGTAGGCCTTCGCCGTTCGCCGATTTCCCTCCATTGTTATGAGTTTACCCCAGATTTGTTTCTCGAGGTTGGGCAATTTCTCGTAGATCTCTTGAAGATTATCCTAAAATTTGCACCATTTACTGAAGATCTTTCGCTCGGCCTTATTTTTCTCTTGCAGTCTAATCTGGAGAACGGTTTCTCTCGATGATGACGCAAAATTGTGTGCTCTAAATTTCGACCAAAAATAGCCGTCAACAACCGAGAGAGACTGCTACCTCGCCTCTTGTTTGTTTGCACAAAGTGTGCCGAGCGCCAGATAAATGTCCACAAATATGGACATACAAAGAGGAGTGCAATTGTGCTCGCCAATTGTGGTGCACCCGCAAATGGTGCCACCCACTTAACATGACATGAGCTCTTTTCGGGGCGAAAAAAACAGCTTTCTTCGTTTCGCATCCGGCCGTTGGAAAAAACTAATGATTGGCATGAATTACATCGAATAATGCTGAAATACATA
>JAQGBB010002813.1:0-10230 GCA_034691745.1 Prismatolaimus dolichurus | reverse complement strand
CTAACGAGCGACACATGCTGCGGCAACGGCGCATGCGGCTACAATATGGCGGTATATAAAAAAGGTAAAGTAACGTTCCAACGTGTACCTAGCCAAGAGCCCGCTTTGTTTGCTCCAACACATAGTCGTGCACGATAAAATCGCCACAAAAACGTTTTCAAGATAAATTTACCATGCCAAATTTGCAAAAATTTTTTAAAAGCAACCTTCAGAGTATGCTAAAATTACCTAAAATTTAAAAAATGTCGAAAAAAATAAAAGAATCCCATTTCGGCGAAGACGTCAGAGGGTGAAAAGCACCGAAAACGTCTCAGTCGCCGAATCGTTACCCTCCAAGTCTGACACGTGTGTTCTCAATGCACAGCATCGTGTACGGTAACGTCGCCCGCAAACGGTGTCGCCAGCGGTAGTTAATCGCCTTGTCTGATGGGCTCGTGCACCGTCACCTACAACTGCAACACGAACTACGTTCTTTCCGGAGCGCAGACGGCGACTTGCCCGGTCAGCTGCAGCCCGACTCTTTCGGTGCCGACATGTTCGCTCGGTAAATTGGCATTTTCTCCTAAACGCACTGCAAGTAACAAGTGTTCTCTAAAATTAAGGCCAATGCACCGCGTTGACGGCACCTGGCAATGGAACAGTGAGCGCCGGTCCCTACACGGCAGGCACGTCGACGACGTTCACGTGCAACCAGTGCTACACGCTGAGTGGCACGGCGTCAGCGCCGTGCGTCCAGGCGACGCAGAACGCGCAGCCGGCGTCGTCGCCGGCGGCTCCTACGCCAACGTGTAACGGTACTTAAGGGTGACACATACTTACACACACAGACTCTCACAGGCCCCGACCTGCTGAAGCTGACCCAGCGAAAGCGAAAATTGTGAGCCCTCTTTCAGGCAGAGGTTGAGCACGGGCCGAAACCGAACCCTGGAATTTTGACCCGAACCCGGCTTGCCGAACCCCGAAAATTTCGAGGCTATTTCACGTAATGAAAGGTGTCAAAATTTAGATATTTGTCAGTTTTGATCATTTTTTAGTGTCAAAGTGGAAAATTTGCCGAACAAATCGTTTTCCGATCGCTTCCTCATCACCAAGAACGGTGTAAATTAAAACGACTTTGTGTATGCGATTTGACTTTTTTATGTGTGCGAGGTTTTAGAAATTTCTCCCGAAACCAGCCTAACCTGAACCCGAATCCGAGGCCTAGCTTTTGACGCGAACCCGAATGGTGGATTTTAAGACGATCTGAACCCGAAACTTAAAGTAACCCGAACTGACCTCTACTTTCATTCAGTAGCTCATTCAGCGTTGAGACTTCAGCACCGACCGCTAAGCAATCCTTGCAGCATAAATTAATACTCCAATTTGTATTAATTTTGACTTTACTTTGAGCGCAAATCTGACCGGCGCCGCGATGGTCACGTGTGAGGCGAACGGCCAATGGTCGGCGCCGTTCGGAACATGCTCGAGTATGTAGAACCCACTCATGTCCGGTAGTATGCTTTCGAGCAGTTATGCGGCGCTGACCTTGCGCGCGCGAACTAGGCGTGAACTGTCCGAACGTCTTCGACGCGACGAGCGCCGTGAATGCGACCGCGTTTCTGCAAAACACCTCATACACGTTCGAGTGCAAACAAGACTCGGCTGTGATGAGCACAGACGCGATCGTGACTACCTACAATTGCACCGAAAGCGGCCAGTGGGCGCCAAGCTTTCTCTCTTGTGTCGGTGAGGAGCTGCATATTTCGTGAAATCCCACTCGTGTTTTTTATTTATTTGTTACCTTACCATTATCTCGACTGAAGGACAACGAAGCACAGCGTACCACATGAGTAACGATGGAACTTTCGCTATTTGTGCGCTTTACTGTTTTTAAAGATGCCGAAAAGACTGCTGCTTCTTTACGTTTACGCGCAGATAAAAATGTTTGCCGATGGGGCGAAAAAATTCTTAATTTTCATCGGCTAACGATAAGCAAAAAAATGATACCGGCCGACCCGAGCTTCTTCAAAAACAGGGCTTATAGTTTTTTTTTAGCCACATGCCCCGTGATTGGCCCAATTTCAGACGGCGCCGTAACCCTCGTTGAAGCCACGAGTACAACGCTTGGTGGTCAGCCGTTCGCCGGAAGCGTCGCACAGTTTACGTGCAACGCTGGAACAAACATGAGCGGCCAGGTGCAAACGTGGCTATTCGCTTGTTGGTCAGACGCCGCTTGTTTGCCTCGCCAGTGGTCAGTGGTCACCGGCAGCGTTTCCCGCTTGCGCAGGTAAACGCGTCATGTGATTAAAGTTTTGAGTTTCTTAACACTGACCCCCCTGTAAAAGCTGCCACCACCGTTCCGGCGACCTCAACTCCAGCACCATCTACGGCGTGCAATACGTGAATAGCGTGCTGGTGGTGGCTTTTGCTTCTCATCGTGTTCACGACGCTGCTCATCGTCGGCATCTACGTTATCGAGATGTCGCAACGGAAGAACCGTCGGTTCTGCTTTAGTGCGTCGAAAAATGAAGAAGCAAAATGAGACAGACTGAAATCAGCAACAAAGCTCTCAATGACTTTGTAGCACGATATCGTAGATTTTCTAGTAATTAGAATGGCAGCATCAACTCGAGTAGTAGTTGGCGGTGAGCATGCAGAATCCGTGACTCGATGAAGCAAAAATTTTTGGAGAAGCTCTTCCGTAAAAATTGAACAATAAAATTATAACAACAATAAAAAATCGGTAAAAATTCAGAAATTTGAGACGTTTTTGCTAATCTGAAGCGCAGGTTGCGCATCTAACTTGAAATTGTACGGTGTTTTCCAGTCGCGTTTCTACGAAGAGTTGAACGTTGAAAAGTGCCGTGCTGGGAGGGTCCCTCGCCGAAAAGTGATCGGAGGTTACGGAGGTTTAATAAAGTTAGATTTATTCGCAACATATGTTTGATAGGAGCGGCGCCTGCTTCGATATCAAATTCGAATAATCAAACGTTTCTTTCTACTTCGCTTACATGCTTGTAAATCAGCGATTTTCAATCACTTGGTGAAACCCAAATTAGGCAGCTCTTGTATCAGTATGATAGCACGCGCTTGACTTTCATACTCGAAGTGAGAGTTTGCGGCGCAGTTTACTGTGAGTTACAAACCTTTCAGCAGGTTCGAATGTACTTTACTGACTGGGAGCATGCCCCCGTCCTTGTAACGTTGGAGAAGTTTTTCCTACTCTGCCCTCGACAAAAAGTAAATTTTTATGAAACTCGATTCACTATTCTAAGGTGAACGCCGAAAACCGCGACGAATATGGTCCACTACTGCCCCATGCCGTCGATTCTAAAATCCGTTCTGGGTGGTCAGAAATCTATGTCAAACATAGGAAATGCCAAATAGCCACGCTTGGTATCATTCACTGCGACGTTTATCAGACCTAGTTTTCTCAAGAAATGTGCAACCATATGAGCTCTTGCAGAGTACAAAGCTTGGTGCAAATCGAGATACTCGCAACTACTGATTTCGTGGGGGAGGGGAAGCGTCAGTTCAAACAGTATAACGGTTGTGTGCGGCTGTTTCCGCTCAGACCGGCAGGTGTCGCTTCGAGGTCCGACTGGACAGGCGGACCAATCAGATTCCACTTGGGACAAAAAGTTTTTCTCGCGTCGGGCTGACCGAGGGAGGAAAAAACATTCTGCGTTTTTCAGCTTGGGCGACGTTTGTTTCGGCTTTCGCTTTGTTTCAAGGCCCGCCCACCCACCCCACCTGTTCGACAGACTAGCTATCGCATCGTATTAATCGACGTCGAAGGTTGGGTACCGCTAGAACGGATAGGAGCCGCGAAGCCGACACAGAGTGCGCTTTTTTTAGACATTTGTGAGTATTATCGACGGCACTGTATGGCGAGCGCCTCCTCGGGAAGCGTCGACGCAGCTTTGTTCCAGTCGCTTCCGGTTGTGATTAGTCGGAGCGTGGCACACAACACACTGAAGAATTATCTTTCGGCATTTAGCCACTGGCGGAGATGGTCGCACGCGGTAGCCAAGCGGGACGCACTTTCTCTCGACTGTACAGTATTTAGCACGTTTTTATTGTCGCTGTTGAATGAGTGCAAGACGCCTGCTAGGATACTGTCCATGGTGGCAGCAGTGAAGTGGGTTGGGCGTTTTGTTCACGACGAGGACGTGGGCAATTCGTTCGAAGTAGCCGCTATTCTTAGCTATTCGCAGCGTAGTTTACCGAAAGCATTGACCAGAAAAGATGTAATGACACCAGATATGATGAAGCAAATTGTGCAAAAGTTTGGCGGTAAATCGGCCACTGTAAAGGATTTGCGTATAGCTATGCTCTGCCTTCTAGGATTTGCGGAATTCTTCCGCACGTCAGAGCTGTTGTCTTCACGACGAGATGACGTACAGTTAGCTGCATTCTCTCAGTATCTAGAAATTCACGTACGGCGCTCGAAAACAGATCAGTTTGCTACGGGCACCATTGTGTACATAGCTGCGACAGGTAGTCTTGCGTGCCTTGTTGGCTTGTTTTGTAGGTACGTTGCAGCGGCGGCTATTCGTGGCGGGCATGAGTTTCTGTTTCGTAACGTTATGTTTTGCAAACGTAGTCTAGCGTACCGTCTCGCAGAGCGGAATCTGCCGTTGTCATACAGTAATGCGCTAGATTTGTTGCGGAAGTGTTTAGCTGGTATAGGCAAACGTTGTAATTTATTTGGTTTGCATTCCTTACGTCGCGGCGCGTCCACTGTCGCGGCTCGTTCCGTACTTACTGATCGCATAATTCAGCGACAAGGTAGGTAAATGTCTGAGTCGTGCCGATAGCTATATATAGATACTGATACGCGAAGACAGCTTACGGTGTCCAAAGCGATTGGTTTGTGATTTTTTCCTTTAGCACGATGGGTTCTGACGGCTACGAAGTTTTGTCACTTGGCGCAGGGTCTTTGTCTTCTTTAGCGTGACACTCACGGTTACTTTCGATGTGTGTGAGCCTAAATGTATGCGTGGCTTTTGTGTAGCTTTATGGTTCTCGCTTTGTGCTTACTTCGATGGTATCTCTCTGTCGCAGCTGCTTGGCTTTGTTCGCGTTTTCCTTGTTTAGCTGTTTGCGCTTGTCGCTTCGAATATCGTTTTAGAGACTGCTTAGTTGTTTTCTTGTTCTGTTTCGCGGGCCATTCGTTGCAATTATTCTGTGACTAGTGCTAATCATATGGCGCTCTTGCTTAGCGTGGTGAGGGTCATTTTACTTTAGCTTTATTAAATATTTACCGTTGGACATGTTGGTTTTACTTCGCTTTGGTGTCGGTTTTGCTATTACGTTATGTGTGGCTGTCGCCCGGAGCTGAATAAAACGCGCGGCTTTCAGCCGCCCTCTCTCTCACATACACACAGTGTCGTGCTCGGAGTACAGAATGAGCGGAAACGGAGCACACAAGCATCTTCTTTGCGGATGAGCGCAGCGAAGGAGCAAAGAATTGTGGTTTGTCGCGATCGGTGTAGCCATGGCTGTGGATGTAACTGAGTGATATTCTTTGATCCCTCCCAAGACAGTGCATCAAATTAGCCTGTATCTGTACACTACGTAGCGTGTGGCATTTTTAATTCTCTGCGTGATATACTTATTTCAGCAACTAGCTGCTTTCTTATTACTTTCTTTGCATATCTAAGCGTATCATGAAACATGAGTGAGCTCATCGGCTTTATCCTTTCATTATTGTTATCACATCTTATCTTTGCCTTCGTTCTAATTTTGTTCTACAAAATGCAAGAAGGGAGAGCTGCAAGCCATATTGTGGAAACAGTCTGCTATCAAAGCCTTGCCGAAAACGTTCCAAATCTTTTGGGACAAGAGCGCAAGTGTGTAAAACTTTCAAACGCATTTGAAAATGTCCATCTAATTGCGTAACTAACGAATGCCCATTTGACAAAAGCCTTCTGACAAAGCAGTCACCTGTGACGTTAGTCGTTTGTCCGTGACAAGATTCAGAGTATAATATGAATTTGCTTAGAGCAGATGGAAGTTCACAAAGGGGACGACCAGCCGGAAGGCCATTCTCTAATATTTGTGGAAAATCTATCTAAAGTTCCAATAAGCTAGGTGAAAGCAAACCCAAATGCCGGGGCATTGTTTCCCCGGAACCACCTAGAAAAAACACTGCTAAAGGAGGTCAGCAAAGACGCAGAGACTAGCTTAATTAAATATAAAAAACGAAACAGGAAGCCAAGCTCAATTAAAACTTGTCGGATCTTTGAGGGCGACTGACGCTAATGTGCTAGTGAACCTAAAATTTGCTAACGTCAAAACCGCGCGAGAGCACGCCCAAAAAACTCAGCTAAATCCGTCAAGGTGTTCTCGAGTTATAAACAAAAACGCTAATAAAGCTTGCGCCAGTGAGCCTAAAACCACCAATGACAAAACTCATAGTAGGCAACGTATTTTATGTTGCACCATGCTACAAGAGTACCCACCAAATTTCAGCCAAGTGCGTGGTAAGCACAGGTGGCAAGCGAAGAAAAATAATGGCTTTTTCATTCATTCCATTCATTTTTCACGACCAACCCAACAAGCTTTATGCAAAACAACTTGCTTGGCGCAGAACCGGCTTCTACAAGGACAATGCGCTCGTTGCTAGATTGAAGGAATGCTCAGAATGGCAATTGGAGAAAGATAGCTTCCATCATCCTCCGGGTATGATCCCCGAGGAAGATACCCGTGGGAAGATACAAGCAAAAAATGGCAATGTTTATACAGCCACAAAAAGCATTTCCTAGTTTCGAATTCTAGATCTTGTAACCGGAAAAAAACCGGTTTTCATGGGTAAAAAACCGGCTTTTTCGGGAAATCGGTTTTAATTTAATTTTTTTTCTCGGAAAATTGAACTTCCCTGCAAAAAAATTAATTTTTTTCTAAAATTTCTTCTGTCCAGTGCAAAAAATTGTGCTTGGTGGGAGATCCTCATCATCATCTCGGGGATCATCTTCTCCGGGGAAAATCCCTCGGGAATGTCATACCTAAGCACAGCAGAGTGTGAAGAGGAAGGTAGTTTTGCCATCCAATAAATATGTCTGATTATAGTGTACATGACGTCAGAGGCGTCAAGCTACACGAACTTACATTTTTTGTACCGCATATGCTATTGATATAGGCATGGTCACTATGTTGTGCCCTTCTCACGATGCCCATTACTTTTGCTCAACGGTTACAGAGTAATGTTCGCCGAACAAAAATGTTTTGAGCAGTTTGGCACGTTTTGTGTGGTTCCAACTTTTTGCAGTATTGTAAGCACACCAACTATTTGCAATCAAATATTATTTGTTTGAACATTGTCTGTGGGTTTGATGTGTTTGATTGTAAGTGTATACCGCACGTAACCACAATCAGTAGACTTGGCTTAGTGGGATTGCCAGTGTTAGCACATTAACTCCTCGGCGCTAGACAATGAATCAAAGCACAGCAAGTCGTCAGAATGTGCCCAGGTCGCTGTGCTGTCCGTCGACTGGCTCCCAGATGCAAAAGCTAGTCCCTTACAAAAAAAAGTAGGCGGGACTACTAAAATTTTGATTTTTAGAATTTTATAATCGACGACTGCTTTGACTGTGTGCCTATCGTATTTGTGCGCGTGAAACTGACAGCATGCGAGCGTTCTTCATGATTCTGCTAAGCTTGCCGTCGTAGCACGCGCTTCATAGTTGCAGCACGAGAAGCTGCGTAGCAGCTGCAATAACAAAAAAAGACCAAAGTGCGAAAACGAAAAATTCTTGGCGATGAAAATAAGAAATCCGATAACTGTGTCTTTGTTGGAAAAACTTTATCGCATTACGGATCTGATTTGTGTGAAGCCTAATAGTTTCATCTAGCGTCGAAAAACTTTTTCTAAGCTCTTTTTAAACTTCAGCTAATCAGTCAAATTGATACGCTTGCAGAGCTTTTCACATTGTTTCGCGCGTTTCAGGATGTAGGTGGCAAAGATTACCATAACTGCAAAAATATTGTTTTCTCCCTTGGCTGCCCAAAGCTGCGTTTACCTCCGTACAAGCGCTCCCGATGTGTTCTCGAATGTCCTTCATCGTAGACCTGCGTTTCTAGAAGCTTCAAATAATAAGAGACATCAACAGTAGAATACTCGTTTCGAAAGGAAAATTTTCTATGTAATAATTTCAGTCGAATCTATGAGATACGTGCATGAATCCTTGTCTAGAAAATGAACTGTATTTTCGCAAATAAAAATACGTTAATAAAGCATGTCAAAATCTTTGACGTTTTGCTTAAAAAACAAAACTTGGACGATACGTGTGATGTTTTCTTAGGAAAAAAAACGAACAAAGAAAAAAATTTTGGCATCTTCGCCGGAAACATACGGAAATAAAGTTTTCGTATTTTTATGATGCATGGATGCCGTAATTACAAAATTTTTCTGGAACCTATGCTTATAGAGAAGGCCAAGTTGAGTTGTAACATAAATTGACAAAGAAGTAGTACAATGTGGAGACAAACCTTATATATTAAGTTCGAAACCGTCTCCTATTCACCATGACCGTTTCTTCTGCACGCGAAAAAAGACGCGCTAAACAATGCCGAGAAGAAGGCAATCAACCGGCGACAGCTTCTCAAATACGCGCCATCAGACCGACGCAGTTGTTGGTGAACGACGACAGAATCGCTTCTTCGACAAGAGAAAGCTTTCGCTGCTTTCGAAATCTACCCTTGCGAGTGAAGTAGCTTAGGCAATAGTGCTGTGCTTTCTGAATCCCAGTCGCTAGTCCGATCCACGAATGTTCGCAATACACATCTGGTTCGATCTCCTGTTTCTCGCCGGCATATTCGGTATTCGAGCTACTGCTGACGTCACGATGAACACTTTCATCGCAACGGTCAACCAGGGCGACGAAAGGGCATTCTTGGACATGTTCGCTGACGACGCAGAGGTTACCGCGTGGAGCACAATTCATCGAGGAAAGTCGGGTAGTATGGAAGAACATGAAAGCATTTTTTTGTCCCACGAATACTACAAACTTTTGTGATGCACATGTGTAGCAATCGAAACGTGGAGCAGTAGCCAGCTGATTGGCGCAAAGACAAAGCTCTCAATTAAACACAAGGTGGATCGCAACGATGCCATTGTCCACTTCGAATCGAAAACATCAAGTCAAAAGTACGCTGAACAACTCAATAGCTAGGTAAGCGAGAGTCAACGTGTGCTATATTCTACCTACACTAGTGGTCCCACGCGAATCAGGCTTTCTGTTAATACAAATGGCAAGATTACTGGCATGACGTAAGTGGCTGCATCGTTTGATAACTCACCGTCGCGCTTAATAATAACGTTTATCAGGTGCGTATTATTTTTAGTTTGAAGGACGCCATTACAAAACACACTGATCTCTGAAGACGTTAACCGACATGTCTGAAAGCACGCCTAGTATCTCACTTTAAACGAAAATATGATGTTGTCTCTGCAGAAACAGTAGCATTGAGCGCAATTTTTTGACGTTTGTCATGTGCGAAACTAACACGAATTGATATGCGGTTTGCATATATTTTTACATGTTTTCTGTAATTACATTTGGGTTTGTTCTTGAAACACTTTTTTCTTATTTGGAGCTGAAAGGCTTCCCCATTCTCAGGCCCAGTTTAGTGTATTTTCGACTATACCAAGAAAAGAAAGCGTATTAATAAAAGGCATACAATTGCTCGTAATATTTCCTAAACACCGGCTCTGAGCGTCATCGACCAGAAAGAGCAGATGCAGATTATATTGCACGAGAGTTTGCGCGGTTTACATTACGCTTACAGCGGCTAATGAGCACATTAGTATTTTTAAGAACACAAAAACTAATGTAGCTCAGACCACAGATGATTCACAATTCTGTTCACTCAAACAAAAGACGTGGCAGAAAAATTCTCTTTGAAATAGGAGGGGCTCATCTTGCAATCCATTCAATGTCTTATACGTTTCTCTGTGGCAGCAAGCAGCACTAAGGCATAAAATTATACGTCAAGATGATGTTCAGATAGGAATGGGCCGGTGCCCAGGTTTTTGAAAAAACCTGGGCACTGCTCGTCCAGGTGCCCAGATTGCCCAGGTGCCCAGGTTTGAACTTCCAGCCAGCGACATCTGCTGCACATATACATGCTCTACGCCGATACGGCACGTTATAGGCCAGATCGCCAGACGTCGGCGTTCTTTTTTCCAGAAGTCATTCTGGCGACAACACAAAACAGCTCACCACTTCGGTGCTCTGAGGCTTTTGA
>JAQGBB010002812.1:0-10230 GCA_034691745.1 Prismatolaimus dolichurus | reverse complement strand
CAGCGAACTGTCAAGCACATTATTAATTAGCGCAAGTGTTGGTCATCGCAGATTCGTGGGTGAACGTCTAGACAATCGGCATATGCGGAACGGATCGGCAAAAAGCAAAGACAACCGCCGCGGCAACAGATAAAACAAAAGTAAAGTTGAACGATGGCCACAAATTCGGTCCGACCTCATACAACTGCTGTTTTGTGATCTGAAAATAACTTCTAGCATGCATTAGACTTTGTGTAGAAGTATATCACTGCCTAGCTAGCAAGCACACGTCGAGAAGCAAAATATAGTGATTACATAACTTATTTTTGCCGTTAGAATTGTCTGGAAGTTTCTGAGCCAAAAAATTCTATCACAGCTGTTGACGTTTACACACTTGTGCGTTGAGGGTGAAGACTGGAATCCGATCCGAAGTGTCGGATACTTTGATGGAGCTTGGCGACAAAGAAACATGTGCTAAATGTCGGCAAAGGGCAAAAGCTGCGTTGTCCAGAGAGAACTCACAATCACAGGTGCTAGCACATCTGCGTCGAGCGCTTCTCGGCCATTCTGAACGCCCAGCTCTTTATAAGAACGGGACAGCGTTCGTCGAGAAACATAGCTTGATTTCAGAGTAAATACAAGGAGCCTGTGGTTGCCATGCATTTCACATTAATTAGGTGTATTTCATTACCGTTTCATGCGCACACAAGTAAGAAAAAAAGGAAAAACAAATACGAAGTGACAAAAAATAAAATTACAATACCGTATCGTATGTCCAATAAGTAATTGGTATGCTCAATTTTTCGAAAGCAGTTTTCTCTAGATTGGATAAACTTTGCCACCGCCTTTGTTCGAGACAGGCGGCATTGACCCCGCCATCCCAGACGCAGACCGAGGTAAATGTTCAGCGAAAGAGAGCCATCGGTGACCCGCCCTGTCGGTCCGTTCGAACTCTGTCTGCTTTCCTTTGTTCCGCGCCTTCGGCGCGATACGCGTTCGTCGCTGCAGCCGCCGTTTTCAGCAGCCACATTTTCAGCTAGATTCATAGCATGCAAGCGACATTCAAGCTCACTTCGAACGAAGAAGGGCAAACCGCCCGGCGCCCTAGGTAAGCAGGAGAGCAGCTCCAGTCCGAAAACAGCCAGCCAAGAGTCGAAAATCTGATCAGTCGAAGATGCTGACTTGCTTGTTGTCGGTTGACGTGCGGGCGGACGTCTCTGAAATGTGGCCAATAAATCAGTGCCAATTTTGCATTTGATTTTTTTATCTCTCATCGCTGAAAAAGGTTTGAAATCACTATGTTCTTAGACTTTTCCTTGGGACCATGAATGGTGTTCCAAACCAGCACCTAGCGAACGGCCTGCGAAAACCGCAAGTTTCCAGCATTTATACATGTATCGAATCGAATAGCTCTGAGAAGTGAAATCAACCAAAATCAAATGAAATTGAAAAGAATCGAACCAATTCGATTGGACACACTTGAATTGCTTTTGGTCATCCCTAGAACAAGTCTGATCCAGAAGGCACTGCCACGATTCAGAAAGCACACTGAGCTTCGCATTTCAAGCTTTCCTCACGTTAAATGTTAGGAGAATTTGCAAGCTTTGGCAATTTCCCAATCCTCGCTGCCGCTGATCGAGTTAACGTTTCTTGAAACCGCGCAAACGGACTCGGCACCCGTGCATCACACTTCGCCGTCCCATCACCCCGAGGCGATATTCGCAAATGATATTTCACGATGACGTTCGCGGTAATATGTTCTCCGCGAAACCCCGAAATCCCTTCATGTATCTCGTGGATCGACGTTCGGATAACGAAGAGCGGTTTCAGTACCGCCTTTCCCTGGTATCCATGACCCATCGGGCCATTCAGAGCGCAGACCTTATCGAAAACTCCAGGCAACCCAATCTCTGAAGTGTTCTTTCGCAGGACATCATCAAGGGGCTCCACCGCAGGCCAGTTGAGATTAACGAAAGTGTTCTGAAAGTGGAAATAACTCGTCGTCTCGTTATCGAGTTGTCTCAGTGTCTCAAGTAGGGTCGTATTCGCAGCAGGTATGAGAAATTCATCCGGATCTATCATCGCCACATAACGACTTCTCCCCATCAGAAGATAAGTGCAGGCATTCACATTCAAGTTTTGATCGTCAGCGAAAGCGGTCATATTCTGCGAGCCGTAGTCGACGACAGGAGTTGGCGGATGAGGAAGAATCTCGACGACTCCATCACGTTCGTATGCACGGAGGATGCGATCGACGTCTCGTGAGTACGATCGGTGATAGAAGATGATCTTCTGCGCGCCTTGGGAGAGGTAGAACTCGATGAAGAGGACGAGTTCGAGCCAATCACGCCAGTGGAATAGGCGACCGGCGCAGATTGATAATTCGTATTTGTACTCAATCCCGTTGCCGTTTCGTCGAACTGCTTCACCGAGTGGGATGGGGCTTTGCCGAACAACGAGCATCGGTGTTGAGTCGATCTCGAAATCGGACGGGGCATTATTCGCAAAAATCTGTACACCTAGTGGTGTCCTTCCCGAAAAACTAGTCGAGTTGTCCGTCGGGATAGCACAGCTAATGAAGTAAGCTTCGTTCGTCACTTTATCTTTCGTGTAACCACACCCACTGTTCACGAGGCGTGTTCGCCCCTTTGTGAGCAGTGTCTCCTTGTGCGCGAAAGTGAGCAAGCAGCTGAAGGAGACGTCTTCGGCGTTCCAGCAACGAAGTTGTGAGAGAACGCGAACGATAGGTGGACTGACGCGGTCGTCGTAGTGAGCACTGTAAAGAAGTGCCTGACGATCGCGAACAGGGATCCACGCTGGGTAGAAGTCGTTCGTTAGCATGTGCAGTCCTGGTGCCATCGTTGTGGGCGTAACTTTATGCTCGATGCTAGTGTTCTTCTCTGTTTTACTCGTCGTGATCGGTAGCAGTGAAATCAAGCGTGGAATCGGAATCGGCGTTGGCATTGCAATGGGAAGTAGCTGAACAGGGGCTGAAATCGTCTGATTCACCTCTGCTGTCGTAAGTCCTCTCGCCGTTGTTGAGCCTTCTCTGCTATCGGTCGTCGAATCAAACTTCGGCGCCTCGGTAGTACTGGTTTTGTTCCTACCGGCCGATTCCGGTTTATGAGGTGTGAAACTTGCCATGTCACTCCGAAGTAGAACATGTCCGGCGAAGGTCACAACAACGGCGCCGACGAGAAAGGCGAAGAGGTAACGAACAGCCTTCCAGACGCGGACGTTTGGTCGAAAGCCGAGCGTCTGCTTCACCATTTTGAGCGGAGCGGGCCTGTTCGAGCTGGAAGACAATTCTATACTAGCATCTAGAATGCGTGCAGGAGGCATTCAGATGTAGACCAAAGCTTGCAGGCGTAACAATGCTACAGCGTAACAAAACGGAAGGGAAGGGGCTAGGAAACTCAGCCCGCGTGTTGCGCGATTCCGGAGGAGCGTTATTATCTTTTTCGCTCCTCATCATTTTGTCAATAGTTTTGATCGCTTTCGCATTTTCTCGAGGAGTCTTTTCGCTGTTCATCAAAACTAAAGCAGCTGGCGTAAAATAGCTCGCTATATAACAACACTTGTCGCACGCTTTGTTTTTCAGAAAAGAATTTCGCGTGGTATTTTTCGAATGATTACTTAATTATTTATTTTTATTATTATTTTATTTTATTATTTATATATTTTTTATTTATTTTGTGATAATTTTTTATTTTATTTATTGCATTATTGTGGCAATTATTTTATAATTTGTTGCATTTTTCGCAGAAATCATTTCATGAATTCCCAGTAAAATTTAGCGCTGATCACTGCCAGAAAAGGCCAATTAACAGAGCAGCTATTCTCGCAAGGACTTGAAAACAGTGTTCGAGCTTTTTCCAAAAGCTGCAGAAACCTTCTGTGTTTACAGCGTGTGAAAAGAGAAGGAGAGAATTCCTCTGCGTCGTGACTCAAAGAAACAGTTGTCAGGAAGCTATTGTGTCGTCTCTGAAACAGATGCAATCAATCAATTCGTTGTTACTTATTTATGAACACTTCTTTATGGACTGCCTGTTGAGATCTAAAAGCTCTGCATGGACAACTATGCCTGCTGCTCGCTAAACCCGTACTGCACTGTTCGCTTATAGCCCCACTCTTGACCACCTCCGGTGGCCTAGATAGAAGGGGTGCTATTTGGCTTAATCAGGTATCGTGTAATAATCAGTGGCCTAAACCCTCCCTCCCTTAAGCTCCCTTTAGTTTACTTTGCCAAATAATTATGGACGAACTGGTTTTGATCTAAATCTACAGACATATTATAAAATTAGCGCTGAGCACGAAGTTTTCAACACCGAGGATCAAGCTGCAGTGAGGTTTTATAGGGAATAGTTTAAGGTCTAACAAGATGATGCGACATGAGGAACTCTTTGCCCACATGTTTCAACGTGTTCGTCCACTGCTCAATTTCGTCTTTTTCTTTCGCGTCGGGCCCGAGAGTGACGCGGCCGATAACGTCGTCGCCCATCTTCGAACGCGATGTATCGATGACGAAAAGTTCCACCTTCATTCGCTCGAGATCGTGCAGCTTCGTCGACAGGCGGAACATGACGACCTCGTTGTACGTGGGGTTGCAAGTCGAGCGGAGTGTTCGCGTGTGCTTCGTCTCGACGTTGCCGTTCTGGTCGACCTTGATGCGGACGCACGGATCTGCAAGTGGTTCTCGTCTATTATCGTACGACTATGATTCCAGTTCCAGCGTAGCGTAGGTCCAGTTTCTCACGTACCAGGAGGACCACCGAGACCGAAATTTGGCAAGTGCTCCGCCTTGTGGATGTTCAGCTGGTAAAAATAGAAATACAGATGTTTCACTATGGCAAGAAGCCCGCGACAGGGACATGATGTTATACCTGGCATGCACGTACTCTAGTACACCTACCGTCAAGCGTTTTGAGTCCTTCTCAAGCATTGTGCTAAACTTTAATTTGCCCAATTTCTAAAACGTTTTTAGCAATTATTGCAGCTGTGACATATATGTAATATTTATGTGCAGATTTTTCTCACACACACAAACAGACACACACACACACACACAATGGATGCATTTTGGCACCTTTGCACTGAAGCAAGAATGGAGCTCCTCATAGAGATAGACCTCCTTCTTTGTTAGCAGTCCGCCAACGTCACGTAGCGC
The DNA here is from genome assembly GCA_034691745.1 of Prismatolaimus dolichurus. NCBI lineage: Eukaryota > Metazoa > Nematoda > Enoplea > Triplonchida > Prismatolaimidae > Prismatolaimus > Prismatolaimus dolichurus. The sequence continues at coordinate 5,084 of JAQGBB010002812.1, read as the reverse complement.
GAACGTGACTCCGCCAAGAGTTGCCTTCGTTGGAAGATGAAAATGTCCAGCTCCGATGTGGCAGATTTTAATCACGATTGACTTTGTTTCTATCTCTTTGGCTGTGATGTCGGCGAAGAAAAACTTAAAAAAATAAATAAATTGCAAGATAAAATTTAAAAAATAATAATTATGTAATAAACAAAAATAATTAAATAAAAATTAAGTAAAAATATATAATGAAATAAAATAAAAAATATTTTATAATTCATATGCAGACCACTAGAAAACGTTAGCTCATAACCTCCTCATTGAAAAGCGCATCCCGAACAGTTCTCCTCACGACTCGCGACTTCTGCTTCTGCATCTTTCCGGGCATAAGGTACGTCTTCGCGAAGACGTTCAACTCCATGCCCGCCTTCATGCGAGCGCCAAGTCCAAGAGCCCGATCAATCCAGACGCGAAGACGGCGCCGAACTGGAAAGAACTGAACCGAGAAGCGAACGAGACCCGGGCCGCCGAGATGCTCAGTGAGCGACTCGCCGCCGCACCAGATACCGCCAGCGCACGTGCCCGCAAGCAACGGTGCACCGACGACAACCGCAGCACTGCCGGTCAGCATCGATGCCAACGTCATCGTCGGCGGTTGCGCCTTTAGATGAAGTGCGTTGGCCTCTTCCTCTTCTTCTTCTGCGTCATCGGCTTTCTTTATAATCGAGTCGACAGCAGGAAGCGACCGGTTCGCTTCATTTCCTTCTTTACTCGCAGATTCTTTAGAAAAGTCGTTTGATTCTTTCGCGATTTGCTGGGGTTCAGGATCATTTTCTCGATGCTCCTCGCGGCATCCGTTTTTGACCAGTTTATCGCTACTTCTTGCAGAGAGGCCATTGACGAACTCGTTTTGAGTGGATGGCTGCAAAGAAGCCTGCTTTCGATCGACCAATGGCCTGTCACCCACAGGATTCGGAGCCTCCGGACGCTGGCTAGGCACCGGAAGTCGCCTCTTCATTGGTGGTTGAGCTAGCTGCAAATGCGCTGTCGACGATGTGTCGTCTGGAAGCGTTAGTTTTCGATCTGCCGACACGGGAACGGCGGGAAGCTTGCGTCGGCCTGCGGTGGGCGGAACGAGCTGACGATCGCAATCGTTCAAAGATGCTCGATGATCGTCGTTTCTTGGACTCCACTTGATGAACTCGTTCACGGTGGTGCACGACGATGAAAGACATGACGCGTCAACAGCAGCTGTCGGTGTCAGACCGTCGTCTCTTTGACGTTGCTGCCAGTCGCTACCACTGTTGTCGCTGGTTCGGCGACCGTGAAAGTAGTCCGAAGTTATTGCCGATTGTGGATGCCCATAGAAGTCATGGGGGGCTAACGTCAGATGGCATGGTTCGTCGTGGGTTTGTTGCTCCATGAGCACTGCACGAAGACGGCGTTGTTCAGTGAAGTTAGGCACCTGACTTCTCGCGCGGATAGCTTGAGCTCTATCAGCGGCGTAGGACCGCGTCAGGGGCACTATCGCTGATGCTTCAAGATCGTCGTCGAAGCCAAATTTGGGGCCATTTTCCCCTGTGCATACTGCATAAACGGAGAGACATCAATAAAGTAACATTTGAAATCTAAAGGGTTCGTCAAAAGTCGACAGGAGTCGCCTTTTTTAGACTGCATACGCTGTTCTACATGAAAACGTAAGGCGCGTGGCTAGGCGTTACGTAATTTTCCATTGTTGAAAGTTCACACTCTCCCATTGCTATCGATAGCCTCCATACGTTATCTGTCGACTGTTTCTGGACGCTTTACTTTTTTAGCCATTCCCTTGGGCCATTTTATGTCACGTCGGGATGGGTGGCCGAAAGTGACGTTATGTGCGAAGGTAGCCTAGACCGTGCTTGTGTGCTATTGTTGTAACTAATGACGCAGGGGAAGGAAGTCAGAAAAGTAACGTTTTTAACACCGTCTCACCACGTGAGCTTTTTCTCGAGAACGAGCCTTGACACTGCGGTAGCTGTTGGATCGGAAGAGATCGCCCGTTGATGCTCGTCCGGTTCGCGGGGTCATGAAAGTGAATGGGCTCGTCGAAGTGTTCGACAAAGTAATGACCATACGGATACATTGTTCAACGTTTAATCTTTATTCCAACAGCGAGCATAGCAGTTCGAGACTGAAAGTGAAAAAATACAGGAAATTTATTTTTTTGCTGCACCGCAAGCCTTCATTTCCGGGTGAAAAAATATCAGATATTATCTTTTTGAAATTGAGGAACTCACGAGGAAGTCGTTCAACACAGGAATAATGTACAGTATGGACACGTTTTCAAGGAAATGCACTTTTTGAGGCTGTGAGTCCTAGTTTTCGGCGCTGCACACATAAGGATTCTTAAGAAATTCGTGGGGCGCGTGCTAGCTTTTCGTCTGGTGAGTCCAAATAGTCGAGTGGCCTGGACAGAAACAAGAAAAACATGCAAAATGGCTTTATTTGTTGGCATGGACGTCAAATTCGTCACATGCTGCGCTTCACAAAGGAAACACTCACAACATTTCATTAATTAAGCTGCCGCACCAAATCATAGGAAACGCTAATTAGAATCAAATCCGATAAGACCTCTGGCTTGTCATCATTTCGCGCATCGTTGACAACGAATGTTTTTGCACGTGTGAACAGCTAGCTGCAGGCATGCAGCAAATTTTGAGAAAATTTTTTTCTCACATGATAAGCTAGTCCGGATAACGTTGCAAAATACCGAGCGACCCATCGAAGCAGAGCAACAGCACACACCGAACTCGCAACACAAACGACGTAGGCGTTCTTGGAGGCGCACGACTGAAAAGTGCAGTACGCATCACCCATATAATTGCTAATTGCTATAATTAATCATAATTTTATATTGTTCTCGACGGCAAGATCCACCCATGAAATATCGATCGATCAAAGGATAATGAACGAACCTGCGTAAAACAACGTCAGCAATAAATTAGCAACTAGCTATAATTGCTCCATCCGACTTCTGAAGCAAAGCGGAAAGTTTCTCCACTCTGGATCAGTCGGGTTGCTTTTAGAAGTAAAATTTACGTGCGTAATTTGTGCACAGAAGTCTGCGGCAGAGAAGGAGATGTTCCGCTGTAATTTGAGCTCGAATCTAATGCGAAACGGAGCACTTATTGACAAAGCGCTGCAAAGGGATTTACTAAAACCAAGCACCGATAAAAATTGAAATTTTTATAAAGCTTTAGAGCGCAAGTCCAACATTTCTTCAGCATTCTCCAGCATTTTCGTCGACTCCTATTTGCATGAGATAGACGGGAAAACGTAGCTAACGCTAAACCTAGCAGTTTTACAAAATTCTAGAAACTTTGAAATTCGATTTTATTCTTCTTCATCTTCGGAAGATGGAAAGTACCAAAGAATTACAGAGTAGAATAAAGATGTTAAAACAGTAGTCGGTTTTCGGGGATTTTAGAAAAAAACGGGGGATTTTAGAAATCTAAAATCCCCCTCTATCAATTCTAAAATCCCCTACACCAAATCAAAAATTCTACCACCTAAAATCCCCCATCCCATCTAAAAACCCCCATCAAAAAATTCTAAGCCCAAGCCAGCGAAGCTGCTGGAGCACATGACTCAAGCTTAAGATTTTTAAATGGAAGATTTTTTAAAAGAAATTTTAGATGAAGTATTTTAAGATAGAGGAATTTTAGGTGGAAGACTTTTAGATGGAATATTTAAAAATGGGGAATTTTAAGTAAAAGAATTTTTGAAAAAAGATTTTAAATGGAATATTTTAAGACGAAAAATTTTAAATGAAAGATTTTTGATTTGGTATAAACAAAAATTAGAATTGATAAAAAGGGATTTAAAATGAAAAGACGAAAATTTTAGATTTCTAAAATCCCCCGTTTTTTCTAAACTCCCCTAAAACCGACTATTGCCGATACGTGTATAACAACTAGTGCCAACAGCTGGTACCAAACAGTAAATTACAAGCACATTGTCACTGCACGATTATGTAACTCCAACGACGTCACACTATATAGGTGAAGCGTCTGTCGCAAGCTAAGCCGCTAGAAAATTCAACGCTAGACGAAAAATCGATGCGAGAAAATAGTAATTACGTAAGTGCTGCACAAATTATTGCAAAACTTGGTAAAAAGAGATAAATCGCAAAAGATAAAAATATTGCAAAAAAATCGCAAGTACGAAAACAACGCATAAATGGCGACGAAATTTAAATTGCTCTCAAATCGTGACGATTAGAAATGTCATTTCAAAAACAGCTCAGAGAAGAGCGAAAGTGGTGAATGTTTACGCCCATCGACGACGGTGATGACTCACCTGAACAAAGGTGTTGTCGCTTCGCGTTCGACCCGCTCGCTGCGTCGGTCGTCCGCTTCTGATTGCTAAACTACCCGGACTTCAAATCCAGCCGCTTCGGCTTCCTGTCAGAAGCCCAGAGGGAGCCTCCATAAAGGACGTCCGGCCTCGAGTGGGAGGGAGGTTTCGGGCAGTTTGGACATGTCATAAAAGGCCTATATACATGTAAATGATCCGGACATGAGGGAGGGGGGTCGAGAATTTCAAACGTTTTTGCCGAACTCCTTGACGGAAAAAAACTCAAATTTCGAACCCAACGTGAGAGAAACGATTTTTAATTTGGTGAAAACTACGAACCCATGTCATTGTCAACTAGCACCGCCAATGTGACGCAGCTGTTTCGATCGCTAACACCAACGTCGATGAAATCGAATAAATTATTGCGTTTTTGAAACGGCGACCGGGTTGTGCGAAATTCTCTGCATTCAAAAAACCACCAACGATGAGCGAGAACAGCCGATGTGTCTTGAAGCTAGCCATCACGTTCTGGTTAGCCAGCACCACAGGGGCTGCAGCTATTTCAAACACGGCGGGTGAGATTTCAGTTACTTTTATGCCAATGGCTGGACATGACCAAAAAATCGTCGTTATGTACCATGCTTCAAGGAATATGATCTTTTTGTGAAACTGTCAAAAATGCCCGAATATGCCGAATACCGTTTTTTTCTCGCATTTAAGCCAGTCGGTGTAGGTAGCGCTTTGACGCTGTGTTTAATGCAACGTCGCGAGAGCGAGAG
>JAQGBB010002811.1:0-10232 GCA_034691745.1 Prismatolaimus dolichurus | reverse complement strand
TGCCGCACTCGGCATCTAAAAGTTCGGCATCTGTACGCCGGTACGCCTTTTCTACGGAGAGCCATGAGCCTCTGACTTTCAAAAATTAATTAAAATTTTAAAATTACAATTAATTTTGAAATTAATTTTTTAAATTATCCCAACTTTACTTACCGGTAGATTCTTCTTTGTGGTTTGCTAAAGTTGACAAATTAAACTTTTAAACGAGTTTAAAATTAAAAATTTCCGAAGCGTAAAATAAGTTAGGGAAAGATGCCTCATCATTCTAGATAGTTTTTCAACTAAGCCTGCATTGCAAGACTAGCCGTTGGTACTGATACACCATCGACGTTGCTTCGCGTATTGCAAGTGACTGGAGTTTTTCGCCAAGAAATTAAAAAACTCGATTTTTTTTTCAGCTCAAAAACTCGAAAAATTTTGGACGTACGTAACAGCTTCGCTAAGACAGCCTCACACTCGCTTGCCGCAGATAGGTCGTCGGTGCATCTGTTTGTTATACGATTTGGCAAAACAACTGTTTGCCATCGCAGGCGTTATGCAAATGCTTTTCCATTTCACTAACTAGTAGACAGGACTTCTCAAAACCACCTCTCAAATATGAGCGACCTTTACGACTACTCGAGTATTCGTTGCCTCGACGACGACTGTTTGAATTAGTTGCGTCACCATCTCTCGCTTGATACGTGTCTCCGCACCGAAGCCGTCTCAAAAAGGTGCGGTGCGATGAGCTTTCCGCGTCAGTTTACTGGCAGCAAATGTTTTTGACCTTTTGACCGTTCTTATCTTCTAGTTGAGAACCATTTTCCCATGCTTGGGTTCTCATGGTTTTGTTGTGTACTGGCGCTTTTTAAGCCAAGTTTTGGCCTGCCCAATTTTTCGCAGCTGAAATTTTGGTGAAACATAGTGGTAACGACTTTTTGGAAAGTTTTTGGAAGGAAAAAATGCATTTTTCCGGTTTCTAAGGACCAGAAGGGAAACTAAAAGGAAAAGTTATTTTTTCATTCCCTCAAAAAAACGAAAGGAAAAAAACATCAATTTTTTGGAGGTCCCGGAAGCGGATTTTTTTGCATGGACGATTGTTTTTCCGATACAGCTTTTCAGCAAAAAAATTCTGAAAAAAGCTCTAAAATTCCCATTTTTCGCCTTCGACAGGATTTTTCCACGTTGCTACAGAAGGACAAAGTATTGGCCAACACCATTTCCTGACTGATTTTCAAAATTTTCGCCCCTGGCGACAGATTTTGACCCCGTATTTTCGGTTAAAGTCGGAAAAGGTACCAAAATTTTCGATTTTTTGATCGGAAGAAAAACGAAAAAATTGTGAAGATTTCCGGTTTTTGGAGACCGGACAGAAAATGGAAAGAAGAAATATTTTTTTTGCGCTCACCCCTCGAAAATCGAAGGAAAAAAGAAACTTTTTTCTTCAGGGCTAGTCGGAAACAGGAAATGGAAAATCGCCCCGGGAAAAATTACTACCTTGTGGTGTTTTTCACTTTTTATAGCCGAGTGTGCAAAATTTAAAAATTTAATTTTTTTCACCGCCGTTTCACTTCAGGGAAAGTTTTCCGATTACACGTAATGGTCGAACTCTCCCGTCGCGCACTGTTGTAGTACCAGTCAATTCTACTCGTGCAGAACTAACTGGCCTCAAAAACGTTCCGCTTGGACGAGTTGTTCTGCAAAGTTACGATAATAATTGAAAAAACGCAGAAGATGCACCTACTGGTTGGCAGCAAAACGCAAAATTAGCAGCAGTTACGAGCAAGAAAATCAGACGAGAAGCTGGCGAAAAATGGAGGAAGACAAACGAAAGTCACCCAGTCAATGCCGTGCTGATTCTGGAGCAATATCAAACAAGAGGTTCACAAATCGAGTTTTCTCGACAAAGAGAGCTCTACATAGCAACATTTCATGCGCATTACTAGTTCAGCCCGGGGGGCTTAAGGATCTCGGGCTTTATGTTGGGCTACTGGGTTAAATTAGCTCATTAGTGCTAACGTAATCGGCAGTATGACAAGTCCATGGACACTGCCGAGAATCGCTACCGTGAACACCGTAATGAAGAAGACCCTGATCATGAACGCGTTGATGAACGCCATCCCGAGGACACCCAGGCACGTCGAGATGCTCGCCTGTATGATCGGCCACCCGATCGCCCGCAGCGTGCCCCTGACCCGATCCGCAAAGCACGCCGATTTGGGCGTGTTCCGAAAACAATGCGAAGCGTGGAGCAAATAGTCGACACTAAACCCGACACTCATCGTCAACGTCGTCCCGACGACCGGACCCGCATCGGCATCGACGGCGAATTTTAGAAAACCGACGACGCCAGCCTCCACCGTCAGGAGGTAATAAATCGTCCAGAACATTGTCATCCGATCAGGAATCATCAGGAGGGAGAGCCCTACAATGACAATAATCGCCGCTCCCGCATCCTGCATGACGTTGTCTGTCGAGATAAGAATCTGGTCGCAGAAGATCGCGTATTCGTTGAAGAGGAGCGCGTCGAATTGTGGATACCTTGAGGTGATGTCGCGCCAGGCGAGCATGGCGCGAGCACGTTCTCCGAACGGACCGATGTTCTGCAAATATATGCGGAATGTGAACGCGCGGATTCCGCTGGCGTTTCGTTCGAGATCGAAGGACCAATCAGAGTCGGATGGAAGGAGTTGAAGCCACCGATCGAGGTTCTGGTAGAAGCCTTCCGCGTTTGTAGTCCAATCGAGCCAAGTGTCGAAGGGGCGAAGCCAAATCTCTGTCGCGTCTCTACCAATTGAATATCTGGGAATGGTCTCCAGATCGCGGAGGAAGCGTTCGAATTGGCGCGTTTCGAACGCGTTGTCGAAGTTGGGTGGGCGCCGAACGACGCCGGCGACGACGTCGTACTTGAAGACCCAACGATGAGCAAAGTCGAGGAAGAGATACTCGCGTGATCCTTCTTCGATCGCTTGGAGGCCCGAAAAATGGGCTTTGATGATTGAAGTGTAGGTGAGAACAAAGACGAGGTAGAGCAAGAAGAAGATATATAGGAGACAGGTGCCGACAGGATGGGTCCATATGGTGATTATTCGATCAATAATCGATCGATAATTGGTCACTTTTGATTGGTCATCGATGAAAATCGATTTTTTACACATCACGCTCACGGTGGTACACGGGGTTGTATCACGTGACCAACACAGAGAAAACGCGTGTTTTCCCGCCGCTTCCGTCCTTCCGCCAAGTGCCATAACTCCCGCGAAGAACGTAATTTGATAGAAGAACTCAATCGCAAGTGCAACCGACGCGTAGACGCTCAGAACGTAAATCGCCTTCGTTCCAGTCGAAACCCCGGCGGCGAACGAAACGAAATTCGTTACGCTTGTTACGCAAATAGATAATCCCGCATCGGAGAGAACGCGGGCCAAGCGTTCTTCCGGCTTGAGGCTCGGCGACGTCGATTTCCACGCTGAGAGAAGAACGAACATATCGTCGACTCCGATGGCGAGAACGAGAAAGGGCATCATTCCCGCAAGTCCGTTCCACCCGAACGCGCCCGGATTCATCCAATTCAGCAGTCCGACGGTTGTAACAATCGCGAGAGCCGGATTCAGGATTCCGGCGATTGCCTCGAGCGGTTTGCTCGTCCTCGCCGATCGCGTGAACGAAGAACCAATCGTGAAGGTGAAAAGCGCCGCGAGGCTTACCGCCAAATATGGCGTCAGCTTGTTTGCCACTTCGTTAACGGCTTCGTCGTACGCCGCTTCGTGCCTTGCGTAGTAGCGAAGACCCTTAACTTGCTTCGCGTCCAAATCCCAAAAATAATTGCTAAAGACATTTCCAAACGCTGCAAAAAGTCGATTTGCCTCATGTTTTTCCCAATCAGATAAGTCTCGTGACGTCTGAGTGAGAAAGAAGATTCGCAGAATCCCCGCTTGCTCAATTCGATCCCGCGCATCTATGCTCACATTTGCGAGAGACCAGATGAGATTCATCTTCACGCCGTAGACTTCGGCGATCGGAAACGTGAGCCGCGCGGCCGGGTTCCATCGAAGTGACTCGTTAAGGAAAAGCCGCGTAAAGGCCTGAAAATGCTTGTCGAACTTTGTGCACCGATAGCCTCTGGCACAAAGATCGTGGAACGTCAGACGCGTTCCATTTTCTTCGAACGAAATCTCGTTGAACGTTCGATTGTACAGGTCAAGAACGTGTGCGACCGTCGACGCTTCAAGCATCCCCCCACCGTCGCGCCGAAAGATGAAGAGATCGTAGAAGTACGGCAGCGAGCTAACGTTCAAGAATGTCAAGAACGCTTCGCGTTCTTCGTTCGCCATCGACGTCTGCGACATATAGACCATGCGGCTCTCGGTCTCGACCCGCAAGTGGACGATACCGTAGGCAGAAATAATCGATAAAATAAGCGGGAGAGCAACGAAGACGGCTGGATGGCGTCCGACGAAGAGGCCGTACGAGTAGAAAAGAGCGCTGAATTTCTCCTCGACATGGTGTTGGAAGTTGCTGAATTTCATTCTTTATCACACCTCTTCTTTTTTGCGCGAAGAAGAAAGATGAATACGAAAAGTGCCTGGCACCCAGTTCGCGGATTTTACACAACTTTTCTAGTCAATTTTTTCCGTAACGGTCAACTTTTCCGTCGTCGCTGCGGCGGCCTTTTCGTTTCTGGGTCGACGCGAAATATACTCATTTACACGAATCTTTCCAGCGTTGCGTAATTATCGCCCACGTCAGGGGGACACGTCGTTTGTTTTCTCGCGCCGGCAAGAAGACGTAAAGCGTCGACTAATTGCCTATATTTTTCCCATGAGGAATAGGCAGCCGTTTACATCCGTCTCGACTCGGTGTGTCGCGAAGGTGGCATGTGGTCCCGAAAATTTCATTAATGTGACGACGATAGTGTGCGTGATGTTTTCACTTTTGCGCTCTTTCTAGTCGACTTTTGCGGCAATCAAACCTTTAGAAACAATAAAAACTGTACCTGCAACGAAATTACTGCTGGCAATGCGTTTCTTCGAAATGACGTCAACACACGTGCACAGTGAACGGTGCACAACGAGATTGCAACGAATGCAAAAATATATAAATTCTTAGATCGAAGTTTTTGACGGAAAACATTCAAAAAATGTTGAATGGAATCGAGTTTGCGAAAATGAATACAGAAAATATTGCTGCTGTTACCCCTTTTGAGTTTTACTACTCGTAAACGCAACATTTTACGAGCCGTAATCGCCAAACATTTGACGACTCGTAAAACTGGCCTTTTACAAAAATTTTGTCGTTTTATGTCTCGTAAAATGGGTTTTGTTGCCAGTCATAAAATCGGCGTTTTACGAGAAAAATCGTGTAAATTACAAGCGTAAAACACCATGACTTGTGTTAATACTACCTACAACAAATATCTTTTTTCATCAATTTGAGTCTTAGTGACAGATATCGTTTATTGGTAGCGCCAACAGCTGGGCTGCGGCGCCACCTGGCGGGAAGCTCGCTTGGCAGAAAACCGACGAAGGACACCTGCTGGCCGCCTTACGAGGCCGATTTGGCTGCTTGAGCGAAAAAAACGGGGTTTTCTTTGAAATACATTTCGACTGAAGCACTAGCCCCTGCTCCAGGATGCTTAATCCAAAACGTCATTTCGCGTGCGCTCAAGTGACTGAGCTTCCAAATTATGCATTGTCTAAAGCCACGAGGCTTCGTGATCAGCAGTAAATCTGAAGAAAAAAGTGGCGCTATTCTATTATAGGAGCAAATTTGTTTTCCCCGATTTTATATAGGAAAAAGTAAAATAGGAAAAAATAGAACAGGGAAAAATAAAATAGGGGAAAATAGGATAAGTGAAAAATATTACAGAGGAAAAATAATATTCTTTGTATAATACTTTTTTCATAATATTTTTTTCTTATTCCATTCCCCCTATTTTATTTTTTTTTTCTATTAAGAGAGGAAAAAATTTATTACAGAGAAAAACAAACGAAAATAATATCGATTGCGCGGTTAAAAACCCGAAAAATTTTTAAATTTCTATACTATTCAATTGATTTATAAAGTTGGAATTTTTGTATAGGAGCTGAGACCCCTCTTTTTTATTTATTGATTTATAGAGAAAAGGGGTCTGACCAAAGTGTCGACCAGTCGACCGACATACGGACGACAAGGGGATATTCTTAGGAGGAATTTTAATTTGCCGACTTTACAACTATAGTCTTCATTGAATTGAAGCTGTACTCACTCCGTAGTTCGATATCGACCACGCTAAAGTGAGTTTCAAAGAGACAGATGAAGTAAGCTTGGTCGCGCATCTCGTATTTATCATAGATATACCGAAGAAGATCGTAGCTTTTGTGAACAAGTCGGATGTACCGATCCTCGAGGGCCACTGACGCAACAAAATTGGTTAAGAAGCAGTTTAGACATAAAATGTTATGCTGAACCGTGAGGATTTAAAAAAAAAAACATTTCAGCATGTCTTGCGCATCTTTGCAATAGTAGGAATGTCACGCTAAATTGTTTTGCTAATGTCACCCAGCAGCAGTGTCCGACTACGGTAAATAATCCATTCATAGCAAAGGCGAAGTTGAAAACTCCAAAATCAACGACAGTGTCGCCCTTCATGGACACTATATACTGCACATATATAGTGTCCATGAAAACGGGCTAAACAGGTTTTCGTATTACTCACGTGACGTACAACACGAAAAACGCAAAAACTCCGCATTTCGAGGGAAAATTTTGTTAAAGCTGAAAACGCACAGCGCGACATTGGTTTTGTCTATTATGCCGTGGCACACTTCGTTGGCTAGTTGGTACACTTCACTGGCCAGTTGGCACACACCATTGGCCAGTTGGCACCTTCCGTTACTTGCAATGCAATAAGGCAAAAAGAGTGCGCACATGCGCTCCACTACTGTCGTGAAGGACATACACATATGACGTTACGATTGGTTTTTGACATTTTTGGGTCCAGGAGCCGAATCAGTGGGCCGATTTGGCTGGTTTAAGAACTTGATTCCTACTTTTGACCAGTAAACCTTCATAACAAGTTTCAGCCCGCTAGCCCTCTTATTTCGAAAGTTATAGTGTCGACACACAGATACACACACACACAAAGACGCGGCCCACGGCAATAGGGACACTGACGTGCGTCAGTGGCCCTAAAAACATGTAATTTTTGCGATGGAGTGGACTTGCTGGAGCGGCATTCCTGGCAAGTATAAGGCCTCCGGGGCCCATCTTCAAGCTTAAATTTACATTTGTCCCAAGATATCTCCACCACAAAATTTCAGTTTGCTAGTCCTCTTATTTCGAGAGTTATGGTGGTCACTGGCACACACTGACACATCCCATCGCAAATGGCGCACTCACGTGCGTGAGTGGGCCTAAAAACTATGTACTCTATCATCCAAAGAAGCATTATTTTCAGATACTACTATAACTACGCTACGCAATCGTGCACGACGTTCCAGTTCACGGGCTGCAGCGGAAACGCCAATAACTTCGCCACATTGCAGCAGTGCATGACCTTCTGTAGTTCTGCAGGTCAGATTTTTTAGCTTGTATTTTCGTCACGTGACAAATTTCTACTCAATCGTTAGGCTGCCTCACCGGTGAAACTGCCTACATTAACCCGAATACGAATCAGGTGTTCAGCTGCAACCCATCACTATCGCAGACGTGTCCTACGGGCTACACGTGCCGCTACAATTCCGTGTCGTCGCAGTACTTGTGCTGTGGATCATCCACGGGTGGTAGGTTCCTCGATTGGTTTATCAACCCATCTCACGTGACAGGTTTAGCGATTTCTTCAAACAGGTCTGTGCCCGGCAACCATGACTGCATTTATCGACTCGAGTACGGGCATTGCGAAAATTTGCCTACCGAACGTTGCCGCATCGTGTCCATCGAACTACTTGTGCAGCTTCAGCTCGCAGACGAACATGTACTATTGCTGCATGTCGGCGGCGGGAAGTAAGACTTTTACTTGGTAGAAAGAAAAAAATGAGGAATGTGAAAGAGGTCATTCACAATCCACGTGGACTCAAGAATGCATTTTTGGACCCCTCCCCCACCCCTTATCGTGAACTTTTTAACACATAAGAATAGGCTATGTTTAACACATGTCGTGGGTTTTGTGCTCATCCCCACCCACCCCGTCCGAGTCCACGTGGATTATGAACGACCCCAAAGGTTTAATTTTGGAGTTTTTGCAATTTAAACTTTTTTGGAAGTTTTTATAAAAGTCATCAAAACTTGAACTTTGTCATTCTTCGGTTGCTCACTTCTGGTCAAAATGTGTGCATCTTTTTTTCCAGGTCAGTGCCAACCCGGATACACGGCTGCGATGAACACGGCCACAAATCAGCCCTTGACGTGCCTTCTTGGTACATCGAAAGCCGAGAGCGATGGGTTGAATTGAAGTTGCGTTTAACGAATATGTATTTTCTTCTAGGAAACGTTATCAACGTATGTCCTGTCGGTTACCAGTGTTCCAGCACGGTCAACACCGGTGGCTTTGGCGGCTTTCAAGGATATTGTTGTAGCATTACGCGTAAGTCGATAGCTGATGAACTAAAAAATAGGTCGTAATTTTATTGAAAATTCTCCGTCACTTTCTGGGATAAATGAGATGAACAATTGGAGTAGAAAATGCTTAAATATTTTTTGCAGAAATTTGATAAAAACTGAAACCCAGAAAATTTACAACAGAAATTAGTCTCACAAAATACCGTAACCCAGAGGTAATTTATTTGCATTAGCTGTTTGTCCCAGCGGAGCAAGTGTCTACACGCCACCTTCAACTGGTGTTGCTCAAGCGTGCACCATTGGTAACACCTTTGGTGGATGTCCCTCTCCGTACACCTGTCAGACGACGCTTAGCGGCTCGGTCAGCGGCTACTGCTGCACGACGACCGTGACTTCATCAAGTTTATAGCGTTCTCGCTCTCGGGTTTTCACGCCAACTATTAGCCAACGTCACTTTTAGCAATATGTCCCGTCGGCAGCTCGCCGTACGCACCAAACGGTCTGCCGCTTACATGTTCACCAACGCTGCCCACAAGCTGCGCACCAAACTATTCTTGCACGGTGTCGACGACGGGCGTCTACTACTGCTGTAGTACATCAGCAACAAGTATTTTTCCGCTAAGTTTTGCATCTATGTGACGCATATTAAAAATAATTCAAATTAAAACAATACAATTCAAAAATTTATATAAAATGATTCAGGTACAACTGGTAAATTGGTCGAAAACAAGCGATTTCTATGCATTGATAGATTTACCAAAGTTTTTCTGTTTTAGGTACAGTATGCCCGTCGGGTTACACACCCTATCAGCCAGCCGGCGTGCCCGTCATGTGCAACGCAGGCTTCGTCGGTCAATGTCTGCTTGGCTCGCAGTGTCTTCCTAGTCCCACAAATCCGACGATCTCCTACTGTTGCACGCCGGGTCTTATCAACCCAAGTGAAAGTTCAGAAGCTGTAGGTCCAATTCCAAAGTAATGGTTTACGATATTTTCCCAGCTTCGACCGTATGCCCGCCTGGCCAGAGCGGCTATATGATGCCGGGCACAGCCTCGTACCAGCAATGCTCCCCATTCTCGATGTCGAACTGTCCGACTGGCTACAACTGCCAGTACGCCGCTTCGCTCGCGCAGTACATCTGCTGCGGCACGCCAGGGGGTAAGCCAGAAAATTTCCACGGTTGTTAGCTCAAATTATCGATTGATTCAAAACGCCACCGACTTTAGCCGTCCAACCAACCGCGTCGTGTCCGGCACCTTCGTATGCCTACTTTAACCCGCAGACCGGTCAGCCGCAGACCTGCACCACGGGCTTTCCCTGCCCAGCTGCTGGCTACGTGTGCACTCAAACAACGTCTGGGCAGAGTATTTGTTGCAGCTCACAGTCTGGTGAGCACCGGACATCTTGACTGACAAGCAGTGATCAACTATTAAAAGCATGCTATCTGCAGCTGTGACCCCAGCGGCGACGTGCCCGTCGGGCTCGCCATACCTGAATCAGAACACCGGACAGCCGCTGAGCTGTCTGCCGGGCGTCTCTTGTCCTACTGGCTATGCTTGCACGGGAACGGCATCCGGCGTCTATCTGTGCTGCGGCAGCACCGCTCCGCCTGCATGTATGAGCACTTTGCCTATGGGGCCATTCATTATTTACGTAAAGCGAAAATTCGAAATTTTCGGCCACCCCTCCCCCCATGTAAAGATTCGTCATCTTTTTG
>JAQGBB010002810.1:0-10232 GCA_034691745.1 Prismatolaimus dolichurus | reverse complement strand
CCCATTTGTCTACAGATCTGTGTACCCAAGGCTTTAGCTCGGGCTTAGACTCAGACTTAGTCTGAGGCTTAGTCTTAGGTTTAGGCTCAGGCTTAGAAGCTACCTATCTAGCATGTATAAAATTGCTAAATAGTCTAACGTTTGCGAAAAATGATGTTTGCCATCTATATTCATATTTTTACTCGACTTTTCGATTTTTCAGGAAAGCGCAGTGGAGCCGAACCGTTCTACTAACTTTGGCGCGAGGCATTTGTTTCAATTTCGAAAATAAAAAACTTTTTTGATGAGAAATTTTTTTATTTTTTTTATCCGCGAGTTTTTTCCCGAAAAAAAACTAAAATACTTTTTCAAAAACTTAAAATTTTTTTGTGAAACAAAAACCTCGCGATTCTTTTAAAATTTGAAGCAAAATTCCTTACTCAAGAACTTTTTTATTTTCGAATTTGAAACAAATCCCTCGCCGTAGATTTTGCCTGCCGGGATTAAATTTTTCTTCGTAGTCTTGGCAACAGTGAACGTGTCACCTTTATTACAATTAGGCTTCACATTTCCGACTGAGCTTTTACGTATGCGCTGAAATGCCCTTTCTCGCGTTAGTTTGCAGAACTTTTTCTCTTTACTTCCGGATAATGAATGAAACGTAAATGAATGACAAACCGCACAGTTGGCGTAATTAGCTGCTAGAAAACAGGGTGCAAAAGTGGAATACTGTCTAGGGCGAACGAAGTGTCTGCGTCAAATTTTTACTCGGTTGTATCGCCGCCGCCACCACTATCATAGTCACCGCCGCCGCTGTCATCGAATCCACCTCCGCCCGCGTCGTAATCTCCGCCACCGCTATCTTCAAAGCCGCCGTCATCGTTGTTACCTTGATCGTCTCCAGCAGCGCCACTGTCCTCGTACGTCGTGAAATCACCACCACCGCCGCTATCGTCAAAATTTTCGACAGTACCTGCCGTGGCACCGCCATCGCCGGCGACGTTAGTCTGGTCGTAGTAGTTTGCGGTATCCTGCTGACTGTTGTACTCGGTCGTCGACGTGTAGTTTGACGTGTCGTTCGTGACGTTCGTGTCGTTATAGGTGTCGTAGTTGTTGACGATCGTCGTATCGCCGCCGTAGTAGCTGCCACCGCCTCCACCCCAGTGACTGCCACCGCCTCCGCCCCAGTGACTGCCACCGTGATCCCAGTGGCCGCCATAGCCGTGGCCGCAGCCCCAGCCACCATGCCAGGAGCCAGCACCGTAGCCGAGGGCGCCACCGAGCACGGCGCCCGTCATAAGACCCGTTCCAAACCCGGCGCCCGTACCGTAACCGCCGTAGCTTGGGTGCTGCGACTGGCCACCTCCGCCAGCGACGATGATCGTTGTTGTCGTTGGTGCCGGTTGTTGGGCGGCGACGTAGACGGGAACCGGTTGAATGTACTGCTGGGGAGGCGGGTACGCCGGATAGGTAGGTCGAGCTTGGGCTGCAACGAAAAACTGGCAGCTGAGGAGTCGTCAAATTCCTTGCATCGGTGCAGGCAGAAAAAGGTAACGTGAAATTATTTATAACTTACCGTACTGGGGTGGTGGTTGCGGTTGCTGACTGAATCCGGCAGGCGGAGGTCCTTGTGCTGCTCCCTGTTGTGGCGCTGGCGGCGCAGCTTGCTGAGATGGTGGTGGGAGCTAGAAAATGGACGTGCCAGATCAGTCGCTACAACGGTAATCACTGGGGTTGGTAGTTGGGGGGAGGGCAAAAAATTTTGCCCCCTCCTATGCGCTATGGGAACTCCATTTTGCCCCGTTTCTGACCGCATGTTAAAAGTAGGGTAATTTTGAGTAATGTTTAGCGTAAGGGGCAAATTTAGCCTAACTTTAGGGTAAGGGAGTAATTTTGAGGGAAAAAATTTCAAATTTTACTATATCCCCCTGGGAAAATTTTTGTGAAAAAACCTGGTTGGTAGATGGGGGACATCGTCGCGTTTGCTCTAGCACTTACGGTTTGCGCAATGGCCGACATCCAAGCACTAGAATGGTGGAAAAAAAATTTTATTTTTTGCGCCGGCCAGTAACATTTCTTAATCTCACTCTACGTCGGCGTCGTCTTTGCAGAGGAACCAGTGAACCGGTCTATTCAGGCCCAGGCCCATCGCGATCAGGTGTTGAATCTTTCCGGCCGACGGCAAATCTGGCCGGTCTGGAATGCGGTCGGTGAAGCCGCCAACCGTCAGAAATTGAGCACACTATGAATCATCCGCAACAGAGTTTCGGAATCCGACACAAGTCCGTCGAGACTCATTGCTCAGGCCAGTGCGTACTTCCTTCAACGGAATGCTTCCTCGGGGCTTTTCGTCATCTTTATCGTCGTACCTAAAAGTACAGCTGACCGTTTTGGCCAAAGACTTAGGAGCAAGCTTTCACAGTGAATTTTTTTGCTAAACAACTTGGAACACACTACAAACGTTTTGCGAAACAGCGAAACATTTTGAGAAGCGTTTTAGCACACTGATTTCTAAAATTTTGGAAAAACGAAATTTGTGTCTCAGGATTTATGGCAATTTCACTTTTGTGGGTTGAGTTTTGACTGCCAAAAGCAGTAGCCGCTGAAATATTTTAGGAAGACGTATGAGATTAGCATCGTTTGCAGATACCAGTAAGTAATTTATAACCATTGAAAAGATACTGCTGATTTTTTTCTAGCATATAAGACGGACGGAGTCAAAATGTGGGACGATGCAGGCTAGCTCTAAGTACAATTAGGGATATTAGTTCCGGGGGATTGGGCGTTTCCGGACAGAATAAAATTATTTTGTAAAACAAAAATAAAGTTTTGAAAAATGTCGAAAAATGGTCAAAAATGCCAAAAAATCGCTCAAAAGGTGACTAAATTTGACTGGGAAATCCGGCCATCTGGCTGGAGATTCCCAACAGGGGATCCCCCGGGAATTACCATACAGTACCAGAGAAATGTTCCGTAGTCGCTCAGGACGCAGTAAACCTAAAGATTGCCGAAAAGGAGAGAGTTCGCGACGACACAAAAGACGAAAGTTATCTATCAATTATGCTCACTTCTGGCCATTTTGTGCCAAAGAATTTATCTGAAAGTAAATTCAACACACAACTTATGAAGAGGCATCCTTTCAGCAAGACGCTGTCCGCAAACTGTAATTTACCTTTTCGATAGAAGCGCAAATGTCCGACCTTCATTTGCGGACGAATTAGTATAAAAATGCAGAGCAAAATGCGAGAAAATATCAAAATTCAACGCCTTTTCGCAGACGACTCAAATTGCAGCGTCGAGGAAGCAAAAGCACTCTGCATTCTACGCACATCGCAGCTCGCTCAGCATTGCCTCCACGCTAGAGCTGACCACTTTAGACGCGGATTTTTTCCGCCGCATACGTAAGTTTCTCGCACAAGCTGATGCTGATGTGATAGTCAATATTCCAGTGTGTTTGTACATATATCCGCCCCAGTGCGTTGTGTAATGCTGTTGTCGGACGAGTCGACGGAGCACGATTTGGTTTGCAAAGCGCAAAAATACACGCAGCCGTCTCCATGGTAGTCATTTTTTCCGGACGATTTTTAGACTTTTCCGTTTCCGGACAGACCGAAAAAATTTCTTTTCCGATTGTTCCTTTTTTGGCAGGGTTGGAAAACTTATTTTTCCGTCTCCTTCCGCTTACGGGTGGCCGGAAAACGGGAATTTTTCCGTTTCCGACCAGGTGAAAAACTACTATTTTCCTAACTTTCCTCGATTGTTAAATGATAAATAGCAACTGGCTATAAACCTCCATGTAGCGAGATCCGATGATCGCAAAATCAAGTTTCCGAAACGAAAAATTGCCTCAAATTTGACAAAGGTTTGTTTGGATTTAGTGTTTGAAGTAGAAAACAGATTTGAAGCTACTGTGTAAAAATTACTGTGTAGCACAGCGCAACAGGCAATGAATCATGACGCCCACGCTCTTAGTTGCTGTTGTAGTACGCAGACGTAGAGCGCGTAAACGTACAAGAAGTACCAGTTGACATAGCTGGCCGTTTGCTCGGCGGTATAGTTCTGCGAGATGCTCAGCCAGAGGACGAAGCTCGCGTTTACAGTGGACGGACTTAGGCCCGCAGCTACGGCGTAGCTCTCGGCGCCACTGAGAAAGGATTCCATTTTGGCTTAGGCTCCTTCTGTTATGGGCACCCTAGCACTAGAGATTTGACAGTGATTCGTCGAGTAATCGTGAGCAAAGTGCTAGCTACTGTCGATGAATTTGTTGTCAAGCTTTTACTCACGGTGTCACGCAGAAAATTAGTTTGATGAGAGAAAGATTTGCTGCACTTTCCGAAAAAACGAGAGTCCTATTCGGACCGACTAGCAGCTGTATTATGCTCATTTCCAGCCTTCCCTACAAAACGAACTCCGTTGAGTTTGGACAGATGTGCGGCGTGAAAGCGATTTTCTCAACCAAGAAATTGCATTTGCGGGAAAATAAGAAACAGTGCATCGAAGACAATTTCCGCAACTCTGCTGACGTTCGCGGGGGAAAGTTACACAAATCTGCCAGAAAGGTCGCTTTCGTTTCGTCGGCCAGATTGGGACTTTCGCGAACGCACGCAAAAGTGAGGAACGAGAGTTTGGTTGGAGTTCCCTGGCGGGTATCTTGCGGTACCTGCGAGAGAGGGGGATTTGGGGGGCGTTGTCGTCGTACTTTCGAGCATCCCCCAATCGCATGACCGCAGAAGACCGTTGTAGCCGAATCCTGATCAACGTCAACGATTCGACCTACATTCTCACGGCAGCCCATTGCTTCGTCGATTTGCAGAAGGCGAAGAAAGACTGGAAACTGAGGATGAAAGTCTTCTCTATTATCACGATCCCCAGAAGTGTTAGCCATTTGGCCAGTTTTTGCCAAATTTCACACTGAGTTTTCTCGAGACCGTGTTAACCGATTATGGATTCCACTGCATCAGATTGATGACCGCGCTTTGGCCGTCATTTTGCTATACTATTGAACTGCGTTGTATGTTCAACGACTCTCGTGAAATCTGGTCGAGAAATTTGACAAAAACTGGCCGATGGACCGAAACTTCTGGGGACCGTGATAGTTTCAGAATTAGCTATTGACTATACTGTAATCATTGACGGCTTCATTGATTCTCCGCTGCAAAAATAGCACGCATGACGTATATATTGTTCATAAAGCGTAGCGGCAATTTTTGCTATAAATATCTACCCATGTGATAAAGGCAGACAATTCCTACTATCAAATAGCCGCCAACGATTAGCGCCACAAGAACAAAAATAGTGAGAGTTATAACGCAGTACCGGTAGTAAAACTGGCACCACGATCGATAATCCTCACTGACGCCAGCTGATGCATCGCACTGATCGACGGCTTTCTCGTCAGTAGAGCAAAAGCACTTGAAACCCGTCTGATTGTCACACGACCAATGGTCAATTTGACCGCTACACCAATCGTAGCACATCTTCCGCACACGTTCGCATGACCGAGTTTCCGCAAGCGAGAGAGTAACCGGACTGGGTGAAGAACAACGACATCCAAGCGATGCATTGCATGAGCATCTATGAATTTAAAATGGCTAATGTTCAAGACAAAGTCACGTGACTTTTGATGGAACCTTACAATATCGACTCGGAGATGTTTCTCGGCGTGCAGCCGCACTTTTCGGCGTCGGCGTAATCGCAGCCGCTTGGCAAAAGCGAGCAGAGATGTTCACACTCGTAGTTTTGACGGGAACAATAATCGCTAATTTCTCCTTTGTCGCTGTCTTCACAGCTAAAACTCCGTTGTTTGTCAGAGGCAAGAATTAGCGCAACACCTAGAACCGCAGTCTCGAACTTCATCATGAACAAATGACGGATAGAACACGTGTGCGCGCTGACTTCGTATGTCCTCTTTGTTGCTACAGTTGCTAAATGTATGATGCAACGCAGACGCCTGTGGATGCCTGCAAAAAAGCGTCTGTGCTGAGGGAAACGATCGATTTGCAGCAAACCGGAAGTGCATTGTTGTACCTACCTACAACGCTTAGGCTAACTGAAGTGTGTTGGCTCCAAGTGATTCGGTGGAAAATCGCTATTTTTAGCTAACTACGCTAGTGTAAAATTTTAGAGCGTCTGTACCGTAGTCTCGGTATCAAAGGTGAAAGCTTGCTGAGTTTTGGCGCATTGACGTTTATGTTACGTAATGTTGATCATCGAGTTCTGATCGCCCCGTTCTTTTTGACAATTAACGAAAGTCGTTCGGCACTGTTTGCGTGCATTGCATTCAGTGTGAAGATTTTGTATCTCAGTCGCAAAAATCGCTAAGTTCAAATTGTAGCTAACAATCCACGCCGTGTTTATATTTTTTCTAAATTGTTGCGTCACAGCTGAACTATTTGAAACGATCAGCCTAGAAAAATTCAATAAGCTGATCTCCGACAGCGTCGCTAATAGCCCATTGTGTGGCAAATACGTGTGAAACGGTATTTCAGCGTTAAATCTAGCACAAACTGTTTGCTTCAAATGTTTTATAGACGGAAAACGGAAGAAAACTTGAGATTCATCGTAAAATTGGATTGGCGCTTGATCACTCGGAAGACGAATTCTTCAATGAGCACAGGCTGTTAGCATATCTGGTACGCTGCCTGCAAAACCCAGATTCGAATGGCCTTTACTTACAGCTATTCATATCTGGGTTTTGCAGGCTAGATCTTAAAAACATCTAACCAACCACATGTGTTAGCAGTCTTTGCTATGGCTTTAGAATCCACACCATTCTCTATGATCAGAGCACAGGCTGCTAGCACATGTGGCAGGTTAGCGTTTTCGAGAGTTGGCCTGGAAGACTTAGATTCGAATGTTCATAAGTTAAGACAATTTGTGTGTGCGTGTGTGTTTGTGCTCATTAGAAAGTAAATCACATGAATTTTGCAACGGTGTTTGTCACAGAGCCAGAAGCACAATAATTTTGCACAACTGGTTAAAGAGTTATAATCAATGAAGCGAGTTTTGACATGTCTCCGACCGTAAGTGTCTGATACATCAGACAAAGATTATTATAATGCGTGCCACAACACGAAGGATACGCCGCAACCACTTATGCCTTTTGAGGCCCTTGCCCAACGTCGCCGCCTCGCCTTCGTCGTTCTTCTCCATTACGCTGCTGATTTGAGACAGTGCGTCTAAAAAGCAAATGCCTGCAAACTTTCAACAAATGTGTAGGAAACTCTCCATTGCCTACTCGGATCGGCGCTTCGAGTGCTCGAGAGCGCCATCGCTTTGATCGAGTAGGCGTTGCCGCCGATGCCGTTGCTCCAGCTTCCATCGCAGTGACTCTTGAACGAGCTCGACGTGGCGACGTGCTGCCCAATAGCGCTCGTTCGGTCGACGTTCGAAACGATGACGAACCATTCGTCGCCAAACTGGCGCCGTAGGCCATCAGCGAGTGCGGATTAGAAGGAGCCCTCTTTGCCAACATCGAGCGACGCGCGCTGTGAGGCGATGTAGTCGGCGACGCCGCACTTAGTCGAGTTTGTGCACTCGATGTAGAACATCTTGTCGCTTTCCTCGTCTGTACAGTGTATACATGTCAACCACACAAACGTGCAAATTTTGCCCTACCAGGATAGGCTTGGAAGCCGGTAGCCAGGCGTGCCGGCCGGCAGCTGGGCAAAAGCGACTAACTAGAGGTCGGGTTCGGGCCGAACCCTGGCTTTTGACCCGAACCCGGATACCCGAACCTTTACTATGTTTTTAACTATATTTACCCGAACCTAGGAAACCGACCCGAACCCGACCTCTACGACTAACCAAGTGGCAGGCAAGGGATGCAACGTGTAAAAATAGAGCGTGTTCTGCATGGTTGTGATTGGTCAACTTGCGCTACACGTGAAGGGCTCTGATTGGCTGATTCGCCTTTCCATTTTATGACCTCAGGTTTTAGTGAGAGAGAGAGAGAGCGCCCGATCTAAAGTGACGTTATGTTTATGTAGGAGTGACGTAAAAGAAGAGGGTCAAAAAAGTCAACTTTTTGCGTGACGTGTTTTAGCTTAGCCGCATAAACTGCTTCGCGATGTAACGTAGAGCAGACATCCACTTACGTGTGTCTTCTTGTGGTCATTCGTCTGAAAAAGCAAAGGTGTTGTACACACATCGTATGGAGGGTTGCTACTGGACAGCTGTACGTGCCTTGCCAGTAGCGCAACAGAAAGCCCTTTCGTTCGTTGAACTGATCGCTGCTGAATCGAATCCAGACTGACGAGCCCGTCGAGACGAATGCTCGAGGAGTTGTATTTCCGCAGAGCTCGAACCGCATAGGCGAGTCGGCGCTCGGGCCATCTCTGAAGACGAGCTTGTCGTACGCACATGACTCCTCTTGCTCGAGCTGAAATTTTCAAAAAATTGATCGCTCATCACATCAAGAATACTAGCTTCGTTGTCTCGCCGTTTGCATCTACTTCGAGCGCTTCGAAGAGGAAACTGATTCGGCTGTTGCTCGACTGAATAATCCACGTGCACTCGGCATTGCTGGGATACGCTTGCGGATAGTTCGGACTCGAGATCGATCCGCTGGCTGCCGTTAATGTGCCGCCGCACTCAATCGTCGCCTTCGGTGAGCCAACTCGGACATCTACAAGGAAAGAAGTGTGCCGCTGCATTGGGTTCCATTATGAATTTGGTTTCACTTGCAGATTGACTTCCTGCTGAATTATACCTGCAGGAGAGCACGCAACTAGCAGAGGAGCTGCAAGAGTGAGGAACAAAACGATGGCTTTCATGGTCAAGGCCTTGATGAGATAAGTTAAACGGATTTTGTTGAGTTGAGACCATGAATGCTTTTGCAAACGCCGAATATTTATATACAGTGGCCGCCGCAGTTTTGGCGCGAAAAATTGTTGTCGTCTCAGGGGCTTTGGGACTTTCGTTGAAAATGTTGCTCTTTATCGGTGGTACCACAGCCCCCATGGTACCACGTTAATCATAAACATTGCAACGTCAACGCTTGTTTCTAAGCATAGTAGCTTAATTTTTTTTTACCACAGCGCTGCTTTGTTTACGTCTAAACTTTGAAACTCTGGTGTCTAGACAAGATAAAGCAAGGCACTAATGGTCATATGTGAACTGCCATCGGAAGTGCGGCAGCAGCTTATCAAGCGGCCGCATGAAAAAATCATAGCCCAATGAACGAGACGTCATTCTAACAGAAGCGCGAAAGCTAAGCTTCCTTCAGCAATGCTCCCTTCAAACTTCTTGCGCGTTTGCACTGCGATCGGCGTCTTAATCAGCGCAAGCGTTTCACAAGAAGCGTCACCACACGTCGTTGACGCCTTTCTTGCTCACCAAGCTCGACGCCTTCAGCGACCCGAAGCACCGCTGCCGACGCAGATGTTCTTCATCGGCGGAGTGGCAACAAGTAGCGTAGTCGTGCAAGTCTACGACTTCGAAACAGCCAAATGGTACCGCGTGCCCGAACTACCGACGGGTCGCTATAGTCTCGCTAGCGCGACACTCGACGGGCTCATCTACGCCGCTGGCGGACCATGGTATCAGACGGTCGACCTCTACGACCCGGTCGAGGGCGAGTGGTCGTCGGCGCCCAGCATGACCACGATCCGGGCGTACCACGGCCTCGGCGTACTTGACGGCAAGCTCTACGCGGTCGGCGGGTCGAGCAACGCGGCGAAGTTGGGCAACGTCGAAACGTTCGATCCGCGTGCGGCGCGTCCCCGATGGGAGCTCGTCAGCTCGATGACGTCGATCCGCAGCAACCTCGGCGTTGGCGTTCTTGATGGTCTACTCTACGCGATCGGCGGCATCGACGCAAGTGGAGCGACTCTGAAGACCGCCGAGCGATACAACGCAACGACAAACAGGTCAGAGCAGCAACGAATTTCATCGAAATATTTGAAAAAATCAAATTCTCGAATTTTTGCCCCAAAAAATTTGATCGAAAATTTTCCAATTATTTTTCAATTCGATTCGATTTGAAAATTTGCAATTTTTGTAAATTTGAAAAAATTCGAATTTTTTAATGAGTTTTTCCGTCCGTATACTGACATAACCATTTGCTTTCCACGAGAAAGCGCCAACTGGCGTCTTTGTTTCGGATCTAATGAACGAATGGAACAACAAGTAAATCGGCAAAGCCGAAAAGGCATCCTGCCGTTTGACAAAAAAAACACTAGCACATACTTTTTTGAAGCAAGAGAGAAAAGGAGGCCACGATTTGTCGCCGTACTGCCTTTTTTCCTCTCTCT
>JAQGBB010002809.1:0-10238 GCA_034691745.1 Prismatolaimus dolichurus | reverse complement strand
TAACGTCATATTGGCCCGACCCCCCTCCCCCTAATCCGTGACGTCATAAATGGACGGCCCCTTACTGACTTTGCAGAGCAGCCCATTTGTGATGGAAAAGAGAGCTCGTGACGGTGTCGTCCTTGAAGGCAACGATCGCTATGAAGGTTACTGTGTTGACCTCATCGAGAAGCTCGCTGTGAAGCTAGAAATGGACATAAAGCAGCTGCAAATCCAGCTCGTCAAAGACAAAAAGTACGGCGGAGTTGGCGAGGATGGTGTCTGGAATGGTATGGTTGGCGAACTTCTACGCAACGAAGCAGACCTGGCAGTCGCCCCACTGACCATCAGTAAGTTAATGATAATTAGTTGCACCGACTTTCTGCACATCAAAGTGTTTCTCCTTAGCTGTAAGTGCGATGCTCAACGGTTCTGACGTGGTCAGCAAGTGCACGTCCATTTTCAGAGAGCGCGAGAACGCGTCGTCGACTTCAGCAAGCCTTTCATGACCTTCGGTCTTTCGATAATGATTAAAAAACCTGACAAGCAAGAGTTCTCGATATTTTCTTTTCTCTCGCCGTTCTCGGGCGAAATCTGGCAATATCTGGTGCTATCGTACATTGGAATCTCACTTGTCATCTTCATCGTCTGCCGCTTTTCGCCGTACGAATGGCGGATGGAGGAGACCGGTACAGGTGGATTCGAGATGGCGAATGACTTTGGCTTCTCGAACTGTCTTTGGTTCACGCTTGCTGCCTTCATGCAGCAGGGAACTGATATTTTGCCCAGGTTATCAACGGAGCAGCTAACCTTAAGCAGGGGCTAACATTTACGGTTTCTTCTTGCGCAGGTCGGCGTCTGGTCGGATCGCCAGCAGTGCGTGGTGGTTCTTTACAATGGTATACGCTGTGATTTGTGAATGCCCTGATAGAGCCGGAAGGACAGAAGACTCATTCTATTGCAGATCATGATCGCGTCATATACAGCGAATCTTGCCGCATTTCTCACCCTTGAGAAAATGCAATCGCCCATCGAATCAGTCGAAGAACTCGCATCACAAACTCGAATAAAATATGGAATTCAAGGTGATGTTCCGATGCGCCGTTCATATAAATGCTGTCAGAAAGAAGGATGTGTCCCAGTTGAGCCAAGATCGCAGCGACTCTGTTGGTTAAAACTTGCGATCAACTTAATATGCGATAATAGCAATTAAATCCGTTGATGAGTGAACGACCTGCATCGAACACTTCATAAACGGAGCCAGCTTCGACGAGACTTGGACGATTCGTTATACCGTCAAAACTTCTATTATTTCAGTTAGATTCGATTCTTTTATCTGCAACATACTTGAAGATTCGACAATTTTGAGTGAGATCCGTTGAACAGGGAGACCTCACTTGCGTAGATCTGTCTATGATTCCATGAATCATTAGCGACCCATGTTGAAATTCAATCACTTAGTATTGGTCGACAATCGGATGTAATATATGTGGATATTATCCACAACGACACCCACTAGGATTCGAATAAATTAACGATGACGCACGATGAACTGGCAATTGCTCGATAAAGCCCATGATTATCCAGCAGTTTTTTCGTACTTCAATCTTTAAAAACAATGATTTATTATTCTCTCGATCCACCAATGTATCGCCTGTATTCATGTTCTTCTGAATTCTTAGCCCGCAAACTCATTTGTAATTTCTGATTTAGGCGGTGGCTCTACAGCGGAATTTTTTCGGGTTAGTCTTCAAGGTATGCATCTCAATAACACCCAAGAACGATTCTCTCGATACAGGACTCGACGATGACGATGTATCAGAAAATGTGGCAATACATGGTGCAGCAAGAGCAGTTCGGTCAATCGGTCTTCGTGAACAATTACGACGAAGGTCAGTGAGGCTACTAGCATTGCTTCCAGAATGTATGGATAAGAATCGCTTCGTGTCTTGCTAAAGGGATAAAACGAGTGCGCGAATCAAAGGGCAAAGTACGTAAAACTCATCCACCACTCATAACATATGACCACGTGTAATCCTCCTGTTCACACCTAGTTTGCTCTAATTCTCGAATCTTCAACCAATCTCTTTACAAACAACAGAAAACCCTGCGATACAATGCGCGTCGGAAAAGATCTCAACTCCGCCGGATACGGTAGGTGGCCTTCACGTTTGAGTCGTCTGTATCATGTTTATCAAATCACTCCCTACTTTCGCAACAATGAACACTATACACTACGTTTTATGTGATACCGTTTCCATGGACACTAGGGAGTTCGATTTGATAAACATGATCGATCTCTTTTCCGATTTAGGCGTGGCAACTGCGTTTGGTTCACCGTTGAAGTATGTCGTGATGACGGGAACTGATGAGCTTGCGGACGATCAACGCATTTACATGGTCTGTTGCAGAGAACGAGTTAATTTAGCAGTGCTTGAGCTGGCCGAAAAGGGCGAACTGAAGAAGCTCGAAAACAAGTGGTGGTACGATCGTGGGCAGTGTGAACCACCCGGAGCACAGGTAGGACCTATATAAAGCCGCGGCCCTTCTCCGACAGAAGCAGAAGGATTTTACGCCCTTTCTTTAGGACAGCTCGAGTGCCTCACTAAACTTGAGCAAGGTGGCGGGAATTTTCTACGTCCTCATCTTGGGTTTGATTGGATCTATAATTGGCGTATTCTGCGAGTACCTCTATCGAATGCGAGCCGACCGCAAAGAAGGCGGGAACGTAAGTGCTACCAGCAACTTACGAGCTCAAACTTCGATCTTCTTAACAATTATTTAGAAACCAACAGAAAAAGGCTTCAGAAGTGCAGACGAGACTCCTGGTGAGAAAAGGACCCAAAGCCGACTGTTGAGTTAAAAGACAAGAGCATATGCACTTCTAGACTCCAAGGAAAGCAAGAAGCACGCGTCATCGACTTAGGTCAAGAATCGCAGACCGTCGAATGACCATGGAATAGCATTCACCAAACGACGATGCGAACTGCTAAACGAACTGCCATACACCTATATGGTTAGCGTAGCGGCAGCTGCTACTTTCACTGTTGTAGTGCCAAAAGAATGCAAAAAATAAAAACAGTAAATGTTTGACGAGTGTCTGGAAATGCTTGATGTTTCTAGCGATGCTTCGGATTGATCCTCCTGAGGCGTTTATGTTGCATCACCGTGCGTGCCCTGCCAACCGTGCTTCTTGTGCTTCTTCCAGACGTTCATCTTGGTCTCGGCAAGAACGCGATGGGACTTCTTGTACGTCGATCGCGATATGCCATGACCCTGAAAGTCGTGTTATAAAGAGATGAACATGTAAGCTCCACTATCAATTCACCTCGCTTCCTCGCGCGCCCGTTTCGGACATGGCTAGCAAGAAGATTATCGTATGAAGTCTGTCTTTGTCCATTTGTCTTCTCGAGTGTTTGCTGAGCACTGACTCTTGCAAGCGTGCTTTCTCAGACGAAGATCCTAGAAATGCGCAGAGCGGAGCTGCTCAAGTTTTGCCGTCCAAGAATGGATGGAATGCGCGAAAGAGGAGAATCGCGATCAAGTTCAGCGGTTATTAGATGTGAATGTTTATCGGCGAATGAGCAGAACGGCCGAGGACAGCTTGCAGCTAACAAAGATTGATTGCATACGCATGCGTGAGGGTGCGACTTGAAGAATCTTGGAAGGAAGCCAATTATCATCGTCGAAGGTGACGATTGCACAAAAGAAGTTCATGTGAAAAGGCGGCTTTCGGTTCCGCCGAGAAATCAAACGAAGCTAGTCAGCTCCGTCAATTAATGTAACGAATTCACATAAGGAAAATCTGGGCGATGTGTTGGAAGTGCCGACAACGAGACCCCGACGGAAAAGGGTCAACTATAATTCGTTGTTTGCGGCGTGTGCCACGCACCGGCACGGACAAAGGAGAGGCAAGCATAGTGCCGCATTCAATTAGCTATGCAAAGGGCAGAGCGCTCAGCTTAACACCTGCTACCTCTGGGAACAAGTTCAGCTATCGGTCCGCCCGCGTTAAATCGAGCACAATTGCGCAAGAAAATCGGTGACGCTTGACTGATATTAGAACTGAAAACAAGCTGCGAGTGAGGGAATGACGTTGAAGAAATTACTTTTCGATTCTAAAAAGTTTGCTGTAATGAAGTGTCGAGAACGAAGCCCGCCGACCCGCATACGAAAGAGCACGAATGTCGAGACGATTGATCCCATTGCCGATAAATTCTAATCTCTTCGCAATAACACAACGTGCAGAAGCTTACGTAGTTGTTTGCATCACCAGCTGCTAACTTCGGTCGACGATGCCAACGCAGGCGCCACGATGACGTCCCCAGATTGCATAATAAAAATTTCACCGCGAACAGCTGTTGTTGAAAGGTGGAAGCGGAATTCGCTGAGATTGGTTGAAAACGATGCACTAGGCATTGAGTAATACTTATTATACGAGCCACCGTTTACAGCAGGTAGGAATGATTCATGATTCTGAATCCTAGATTTTTCTGCTCTCGCGTTACCAGTCTACACGATTATCTAAAGGGTCCGTAAAGTTGACAGACACGGTTTGAGGACATCGACAGCAATTGAGACGTTACACGTGTAGCCTCTTGCCTTACGTTTTGGTGCCACACAATGTATTCAGTCTAAATATAAACTTTGGCTACCATATCCTGTCGACTTTTTACCGACCCTTTAGATTACCCCACGTCATTGTTGCAGTGTCATACATGTACGGCAACATAGCTAGGTGCACGCTGTGCTACGATATCGAGCAACAGTTTATATGTTGTATGCAGTATACACGTGCAACCATGGAGTGACCACGCGACGTGTGAGCTGTCGCTATGCCTACATACATCGATGAAAACGCAGTCAGCAGCTAATGCATAAGCTGCGATACACGAGACATTGAATGAGAATACTAATTATACTTGCCAAGACGTTAGCTACTGTAGCGTCACGCGTCGCCCACGCTTAAAGTCGGCGCATTAGGCCAATTTCGTAATCCTCACTCAGACGTCTTGCACAGCCGTATCCTCAAATTGGCTTCCCCGACTTAGCTAGGTCATAATTCTTGATCAGCACGACCAATTTTGTCGCAAGTGGTACAGTTCGAACAGGTAAAAGGCGAGGAGCAAGTTTTGTGCCGTTGCAAGCTGGCTTTCACAGATAACCGACCGAAAACAACTTTTGTTTAACGCGACCGACGCAAATTGTGCGCGAAAATCTCCACATTTCGTCATATTCAAAACTTTTACTCATCCGAAAATCTCTGCTCTAATATCAACATACCAAGGCAGTCTGTTTGATATGTTATTTTCGTTTATTTTTTGTGACCTCAGGCTTAATTTTTGGAAATTTTTCAGTTGGCTGAACGCAGCTATTCTCATCGGCCACGCATGGTAGACGCGTTGAAACATCACGTGACTGATTTCGCAAGTTTACTTGATGAATGTGGCGACTTTAGCCAGTGTCGACTCAAGTCCAGACAGACAATGGTGGAGAGTAACTACTGCAAATTTCCAATCACCATTATTTTTGTCTCACGTGATTCAATATAATAACCCTCAACGCAAAACTATAAAGCGTAAACGACAAAAATCGATATTTTGCACTTAAATCCGTTTCTTTGATCAAGTGAACTTAACACAACAGAAAGATACAGATAATCGCAACAAATCCGAGTGGCATGCACAGTTGAGTTCATAAACGCATCACAATACGAAATAATACATCTCGAAACGAAAACATACCGGTGAGGCACATATCAACAACTTGCAAAGGTAGTGCGAGTTGCGTTCCCGACCGCGAAACGGACACCCAATTGACTAGATATCCTATCCAATTTACGGCCAGCACATCTCGCGAGTGGCGAAGCACGACCAACAACTCGATCTAGCCGAAATTAAACTTGAATTGAAAACCACCACCACCACCACCGCCGAACGGGTTAAAGCCCTGCTGGAACGGATTGAAGCCCTGTCCCTGTTGCGACTCGGGGTCGAGTGGGTCTTCACCCTGATCATAGCGCGCACGTTTTTCTAAATAAGACAGCACGTTCTTCAGTAACTGCACAACGCTATGTACAGTACGTTACATATCATTACAGACTGTCCCTGCGTCAGAAAATGATTAAAAAAGTTCGTTAAAAAATTCGTCCAACAGTGTTTGCTATGACAAGAGCTCATGAAAAATCCGGTTCACATCAACTGTTCAATGTATTCGTGCAACTCTCACATACTTATCACGCGAACCACCCACCTGGATCACTGAGAACTTCTTTGGCTGCAGCAATGTCGATAAATTTCGCCTCCGCCGCTTTCTTCTCGTTGCCTTCCTACAAAACCATATAATGCTCGATGAATGCGTCGAAATTTGCGATAAATCGATCACAAATGCAGTGGATATAAGGTACGACAAGAAACTTTACATCTTTCAAAAACAAATTCCCGTCTCTTCACACCATCACCACTGGCTGAAACAAACCTGAAAATTGTCCGGATGCCACTGCTGCGCGAGCAACCGATAGGCCTTCACGATCTGCTTCTTGTTAGCATTCCTACACGATGCCAAAGAGAGAACGTAACTAACGTACTGTATATTGCGGTAATCATGTGTTTCAAATCGAACTCCCTAGTGTCCATGAAAACGGTATCACTTAAAACAGTGTATAGTGTCCATGGCTGCAAAAGTAGGGAGTTCGATTTGATACATTGTACAATAGATTACATACGTGCAGTAGACACAAGCTACGCTGTGACACGATGTCTCGGCATATTCCTACCTCGCAACACCAAGTATCTTATAATAATCGCGTCGTTTCGCTTGCTTGAGCAACTTCTGCACCCTCTGCTGCCCATCATGTGCACGTCGACTCTCGCCATTAACATCGCTCGCTCGCTTGAAGTCATGCATAGCTAGACAAAACATTTCTATTATAATGCACAACTTACACGCTATACTATACACCAAATCAAAACATTCAGCCACTATAAAACACGTTCAACCATTGGTTGAATCGCGACCTCAGCACAACGTATTGTACATACATACCATCATCGAATCGTTCATTAAGAATATAAGCATCAGCTCGATCACACAGCGCGTCATGATTCGCATCAACATTGATCACATCGGTGCAAACATCGATCGCATCATCCGCTTGTCCGTCCTGTTTCATAAACAATGTCATTTCATCCCTCTCGTCATTCAATTCCTCACCTACCTTCATTAAACAACGACACAGATGTTGATTAGCTTCAAACTTCAGTGCACCGTTGTTATCCTTCTTCGCTAGTGCCAAAACATCGCGAGCACTTGCAACACAGTCGGCCCATCGATCGGATTGACGTGCTGTCGTGATTGTCTCAAGTTGTTTCGCTAGTTTTCGCACTTTTTTGTAGTGTGGAAAACACTGTTTGTCGTCGGGACTGAGGCGAAGGCATTCGCGAATCTGACTGGAAAAGAACGTGAGTGAATGTACATCAAGTGTCGCCATACAGTGAACAGGTCCTTAAGGCCGAAAATTACAGGGGTTAGGCTCACAACTTTGGCCTCCCGAAGAACAAAAAATTTGAGTGTAAACACATCGGAATCAAGCGTCATACACTGGGAATACTTTCTTCTACATAACTTACTTGAGCGACTCCTCGATGTTGGCGAGTTTGTAGTACAGAACTGAGATGTGATAGAAAACATCTGTGCTATCTTGTTGCAGTTTTGTTAAAGAGCGCATATCTTGAATGGCCTTATGAATTTCGCCAACTGCTTCGTAGCACTTGGCGCGGCGTTGCCGGAGGGCGAGATCCCAAGGACATACCTGTTAAAGTACGATCGAGCTATGCGTATAGTACATATAAACAGCGATGTAGCTGCATGTGGATGTAGACGCACATTAAACTTACTGTAAAGTAACTTAGTCTTTCCTAGTAACGAACCTCGACAGCTTCACTGAAGTACCGTTCAGCGGCAACCACATCGCCACGTTCGTAAAACTCGTTACCGGTCTGAATCGCGCGTCGCACTGGCTCGATTTGCGCGAGCTTCTGAAGTGCTTCGGCGTTGTTTGCCTCGCGAGCGATCTTCAAACGCGTAATACTGCATCAAATTCAACCAATGCGCATTACTAGACAAATTCTCACCACAGCTTCGAAATCCTAAAAGGATGGACATAAATCAATACGACTGATACGACGTTGCTGGTCATAAAGGAGACGCACCATCATTGCTCCATTGAGGTCACCTTGCTTCAACAAGACGTTGGCACGTTGCATTCGAGCCTGTTGAGAAAAAGGTGAGTACGTACGTTCTTCAAGCCGTCTGCTCAATTACTCACCGAAACAAAGTCAGGTTTCAACTGTAGAACTCTATCCAGATCGGGAATAGCTGATTTAGACTTTCCCATCGCGAGGTAGGTTGTTGCTCGGCGATACAGTGTTTGATAGTTGTCTGGATCGAGATCTGAAACACAGCGGATAAAAGAAATTCTACTCAAATTCAGTGTCAGAGGCTCATACCAACTGCAGCGTGATAGTGTGTTAAAGCGTCGGCGAATTGCCCTTTCGACAAAAAGGCTTTGCCCATGTCTAAATGGCGCTGGATTTCGTCTAACGAAGCGTCAATCGCTAAAACGAGAAAACACTATTAGACCGACTTGAACAAAAGGAACACCAAGAAGCGCCAACCTGTTATGTGCGTGGCGAATAACACCCATAAATACGAAATTATTTGTTGCCGAAATTCCATCTTGTTCGAGCTTTGGATTGGAACACGGCGGAATCTTTCGAAAGTCGGGAAGGCGACGTGTACAAAGATCGAACCAGCCAATGGTAGACCCAGTTATACACACACGAATGTGCATGTAAGCGGCCAATGAAAAAAATTTACGCGTGCAAATTTCGCAAGACCAAGCAGCTTTGCTATAAAGTGCGCGACTTGGTAATTTTCGATTGGTTAGATTTCGCGGGCTTTGAAACTTCTGATCCGCTTATAATTTTACCAAAAGCCTAGCGTAGCGGTAACGTGTACTATAAGAATTCGAGCAATGCAAGCAAGTAAACTCCGCGCGCAACATGGCTGCGCCCATCTATGCAGTCGCAAATGTATGGGCGCAGCCCTTATATTCTTATAACAAAAAAGGTGCGAAAAATAAAATTACAAGTGGATTTGGCGGGAAATGTAATTTGCATTGTGGTTCCTCATTTTCAACATGACACGCACGCTTATGTAGTTGACTAAAAGGCAGATTTTCTAACCTCTGACCTGTGAGTGACAGGAGAAGTATTGTATTTGAAGTATTTGAAAGCCTCAATTTACCGGGATGAAGCTTGTCACACTTTATCTTCATTTATGGACAGCACAGCGGAAATAATTCCCTTTAGTCTCTAGGACTACGGCAGGCAGAAAGAAAGACAATACTATAAACAACACGAATAATCAACAGCGTGCTTGTTCCTCGTCTGACTGGAAATGTACGTGAGTATTTGAGTCGCAGTATCGAGCGGGGCAAAACAGAAGCTGTAAGGAAATGAACACAGTAATTAAAGCAACCGTCTTGCCGAACGTCAAAGCTCAGAGGAGTACGGTCGACCGACATCAACCCGGCAACCAAGGCGCATTTGTTCACAGCAGGGACGGCCAGTCCAGGGGCCAGGGGCCGCATGTGGCCCCCTGAGCGATTCAAAGTGGCCCCTTGGCCCATCGGCAGATCTCGATTAGCATGACGTAGAAAGTTGTTCAGATGTGGTCCCCTGGCCCGCTAAGGAACAAAAGTGGCCCCAAGACCGCCAGGACTGGCCGCCTCTGGTTCACAGGATACCGTAGCCTTCGTGGATCGCAAAAATAGTGCATGCAGGGGCAGTTTGGAGCGCAAAATATGACAGTACTATTGTGAAATTGTGAGCTTACAGGATAGCGTCGGATAATGCAACAAATACATATATCGCCTAGACCATTTTATGGCTCCGATCGTCTTATCAAGCGGAGCTCGTAACCACACCCACGTTGCAACCATTGTCCATCGAATCAGTTTCGAGTGTCTTGGTTGTCCACTTTGGTCTTCTTGCCAAGCAGGACGAAGATGCCCTCGTGGAAGTAGAACTGCATCTCGTCGGTGTCAATTCCGCCCATGCTCAACGCTCGAACGAGGTCTATAAGTTCGCGTTTCTGGACTAAGTTTGCTATGGGGTTGGGACCTGGGCGGGCAGCCTGGGCACCTGGGCGGGCAGCCTGGGCACCTGGGCGGGCAGCCTGGGCACCTGGGCGGGCAG
>JAQGBB010002808.1:0-10242 GCA_034691745.1 Prismatolaimus dolichurus | reverse complement strand
ATTTGTGGTCTCAAGAATGTTGCGTGACGGTGGGTTTCGCAAATAGCTCGCAATCGTACACCACCGTTTCTTTGTCGGTCAACTTCAGAATACGCACTGCCATAGATATTTATGTACGTATACAATACATAGTGTTTAACAAGCCTTCAAAAATTAAAAACTACTTTTTAGCTATTTTGGAAGATTTTTCCAAGCCAAATACTGCGATATATATAACCTAGATCTCACGCTTACGATTCTCGATACTTCCTGCATGCACACATCGCTTGTAAGTTTTGGCATTAATTCTTTCCCTTGACATTTTAGTATCATGACCAAACACAGGAGCTGCTTCTGATTATCTACTATTTATTTATTTGTATTGATAAGAACTTCTAAAGAAAACAAATCAATTCACTGCACGCACATGCACTACATAGGTAGGCAGGCAGTCACGTGATACTGTAACAGCAAAGAGGCAGATCTTTCGCTATGAAGCTGAAACTTGTTCGAAGCATTTGACGTCGCTGCCCTGAAAGGCCGAGGCGCTCGAGACTGTTGGTAACAACCGCATGGCTTATAGTCAGAATCACAAGTCAAGAGATTGCTCATATCGCTAGTCCAGCCAGCGACGACGCGTATCGATTACTTCTTCTTGCTCGCCGAGATCTTCAGCAGTCCCGACTGATCGTACTGACTCGTCACCGTCGCCATGTCCACGTCTTCCGGCAGCATGTATGCGCGCTGGACCTCAATCGTACGCATGCTTGGGTGATCCTTCTCGGTGTGTCTGCAGTGAACGACCACCTCATGCCCGATCGTTTTCACCTATATTACATAAATTACGAATCTTATATTTTCGGATTTTTCACAACATTTTAATTATAATGATTGATTTCGTTTTTTATATTTTTTTATTCATTGTCGTTATTTTTTACTTTTTTAAACAGAGTTTCCAGTTTTTCAGCCTTTTCAATTTCCCACTTTTCAGTTTATTGAAATATGATTAATTTAAATTATATATCTGTCAGCTTAATACTTTTCAAATAAGTTAGACTTACATCGATTTCGTTGTTCTCGAAGAGTCCTGTCTCCAGTTGAACCTCAAATTTCGCTGACGTGTTCGCGAGCGGCGTGAAGTCCGAGTCGAGGTGCAGTGGCCAGTCCCATTTCTCGCCGACTGGTCCGTGCTCGTCCATGCTTGACATTTTCTGAATCATTCGCGACATCGTCAAGATAGCTTTTTCTCAGTTTTTAGAAGCAAGGCCAAATGAGAGTTTTAAGTTTTCGCGTTATACTTTTCCTCTGCTGGAACCTTCATTCTTTTATACCTTCCAGCGCGTAAGAACATTCTTGAATGTTCACGTAAGAAAACAGCCTCGAGTGCTCAGCGAAAAGTTTGCACGATAGAGTGTTTTTGTCACGTCGATATTTACTCGAAAACAATCGCAATGAGCTGCAACAAAGTTGCAATTAGCTGAGGTAATGCTTGTCTGCAGCTTGCTAAAAGAAAACGTCTTGTTGCTGCGCCAACTGCTACAACCACGCGGCAAGCTACTTAAAAAAAATTTCGAGTTGTGTTACGTCGACTTGTGGAAGCGTCTGCCACCTGGCTAGTATGACGTGATTGTTTGATGCAGAAGTCACGTCTTGACTACGCTTACCTTTACAAAGAAGTTGTGGTTTTTTCCACAGAATAAAAAGAAAAATTTTAAATTTTGAGCGGAAACGGAAAAATGTTTTTCTAGGCGGGCCGGAAAGGAAGAAATTGAAAAATATTTTTTCGGCCAGGGTCGGAAACGGAAAGGCTCAAAAACACTATAAAGAAAAGCTAAATGCTAAACTTCGAGAAAACAAAAACCTGGCTTTTCGATTACCCTGAGAGTCATGACGCACTTAACGTCGGGACATGTTTGAACTTAAATTCCGACTGTAAAGTGAAACTAAAATCTGAAACTCGAAAATGTGTGCTCTCGGGTTTGTTCACTAAATTTGAAAGAAAAATATTTTGTTTTAACTTTGACTTTTTGTGAGCAGCCAAGTGTTTTACTCTGTCCTAGCCAGGCAAGTCTTCTCTCGTGTGTATGTTGCGTGGGAACTCCTTCATTCTCATCTGACGCATCATGCTTATCCGCTAACCGTGAAGCTGCATAGACCAAGCACTTCCGAGAAGAGAGAAGCTTCTACGATGAGTGTTTTTGTCACGTAGATATTTACTCGAAAGCAACCTCAGTGAGATGCAACAATATAAAACTACCAGAGGTAATCCTCGTCTGTAGCTTGTTTGGAAGAAGTGCTCACGAGTTTTGTTTCAGCAACGTGCAGCTAGGCAAGAGTACGTGAAGATGTGTGAGGTAATAATATTTGACTAGCTAATGTATCGCGTTGACTTCTCGAAGTGTCTGTTAGACCTAACGTGGTTTTGATGCGGAAGTCACGTATAAACTACATCGTAAACAAATTATACCTACTTAAAAAAAAGAATTTTTCGCCCCGTTGGCCATTACGTATACTGTGAGATAAAAAATAGATCAAAATTTCAAATTTAAATTTGAAAATCTTATGGCTAACAGAAAAGAAAATCTTTAAACTAAAGCAACGAGACTTAATTGAAAAATTCGAATAAAAATGTCTCGAATTTGTTTTTTTTTCGCAATCAGACGTTTTACAAATGACATATTGATCAAGGTTGCTAAAATAATAGACAAAGTTTTGAAGCGTTTTGTATTCTGTCTATATGTAACGTAAGTGAAATTCAATCTGGCGCTGTGGTGAACTCCACAACGTCGTCATGGTTGTTGCCTGGATAGTCAATACGAGCGTGTTTGTTTTCAATAAGCATGTTTATCCGTAAACACTCTCACCGGGAACGCTACGTTGCACAAGCACAGTCAGCTATTTTGATAGCGTCAATGATGCTATCAGCTTTTGGCACGAAAACATTGTTTTAGAGTCATGCACATAAATGATGTCATGCTTCAAAGTGCAACGCCAAGCTTACAGTACTCGTGTGCGGCAAGTTAATAGAAATACTGGAGTTGTAGACAGAGCCAAATTTTATGAAAAATTTAAAAAACACTGGCGTCTCAGTAAGCAACTACTGGGGCAATAATTACGGCGAATTGGAACGGACTAAAGCAAGAAAGCGATCTGGCAGTAAAAACCTAACAGCGAAAAAGCCGAAGCTTCTCAATGATGACGGTATTGATTAATTTGCTTTTCCGCGTTTTTGCTGCTTCAAATCCCGACGCGATTACGTGTCAGTATGACGAGTCGATGGCTGTTAAGTTCATGGACTACGCCGCGGCCGCATACTCTGACCAGCCGCAGCTGTGTCTGTCGAATTCGCAACCCAGCGCTACCGTGAATGCGACGGTCAAGAGCAGGTGCGACATCTTTGATCACGACTGTTTTGCCTACACGGCAGTGAATCATGCCGAAAAATCGATAATCCTCGCATATCGCGGATCGGCGAGCATTGACCAGGTCATTGTCGAAGCGCTGGAAGAACTAACGCCTCGCGTGCCGTACCACGCTGGTGGCACGTTGCAAAAATACTTTGCTGACGGCTTTTATGTGACACGCTCGATAATGGATAGCGTCCAGCAACTTCACGTGGCGCACCCCAATTATGAGCTTTGGATCACGGGTCATTCACTTGGCGGAGCCATCGGGTCGATCGCGAGCGCCGAGGCGGTCTACTCTTATCAGTGGGAATCGTCTAAAATAAAATTTATAAGCTTTGGCCAGCCAAGAAGTGGAAGCTACGAGTTCGCTAAAGGTATAAGGATGCCATTAAGCCAGGCATCAGGCGGGAAAAAACTTCAAGTTAAACATTCCGGGGAAACCACTTTTTACAAAAAACAAAGTAAAAAGTTTTGGAATTTTTACCAAAAAGGTCGAAATTTTGGAAAGTCAAAATTTTGAAAAATTTCACCAGTCTTAAAATTTTCCAATTTTTTTAAATGTTATTTTTTCTTTTTTTCGCCCATCGGCAGACGACACTTCGCGGCCAAGCCAGGCCGAATGGGTGCAACCCCACGCTACCTACCTTCTGGCATCATCCTGGCTTGCGCCATTCCAGACGTGACGCCACGCATAACTTTTTGCTGAAATGTTTGGATAGCCAATTTTTTAGCTTTCGACAAAGTGGTGCCATGCAGCTGGCGCGTTGTGCACTACGACGACATCGTCCCACACGTGCCTTGGTGCGCTCAAATGCCGACCGTCATGTGCGTTGCAATTCCTGGCTTTTCGTACCATCACGGCACCGAGATCTGGTACTGCAGCGACATGACGCCAGGCAAAAGGAACTACACGCTGTGCTCAGGCATTCCTTATCACGAGGATCGGCAGTGCAGCGACGGCCTATCACCACACTATTCGATTAGCAGTCACGTGGTCTACTTTAACAAGTCGGTGTCCGATTATGCAAAATCGGGCTGCAAAGCCTCCTCGAACAGCTGACTGTTTGAACTGAGTGCAGACTTTCTCTAAGTATTCCACTTTTTTGAGTGTCCGCTTTCGTTGTGCTCGAGTAGAACTGCGAACCGGGGACATGCATGGCGCCAGCTCTAGTATATAATTAAACATCTAAAACTGAAGCGTTAATTTAAATTAATTAATTTCATTACTTATTAAATTAGAAACTATTACTTGTAATTATTACCTATTAATAAATTATGTTTATTTTAAAATTAATTATTTTTAAGTAAAAAATTTTATTTTCACATGGCGTTACATTTTCACGTCCCATGCGTTTTTGATTGTCTAATAATGCAAACATTAACGTGGCATGTGCGTGACGTGGTCAAACAAGTTTCCATACAGCGTAAGGTAAAATGCCATGACTTTATTGCAAAGTACCATGAGGCTGACGTCGCGAATCAACAATGACAACGAGACGCATTGAAGAACGGTTGCCGAGCCGCCCGCGACATAAAGTAACATCCGTACGCACAAAAGTAGGGAACTCCGGGCTTCTTCCTTCCAATCGTACAGTTCCTGAACGTATCCACATACGTAGTCCACCGCTATCACGTTCGAGCACGAAGTCAACATCAGCGACATGCTCAGAAAGTAAAAATAGCACATCAGGAGAACAACGCCGCAGGCCTCGAGGTAGCGCCTCGAGCTTAAATAGAACCAGAGGTGCAAAAAAGCACTGCAGACGAAACCATAGCATAATTCTGAGAAGTAAGTTGCCGTGCTAAACTCGAACACTGCGTAGAACGCAAAGTAAACACAACGCAAACAGTCTGCGAAAAGCACAGCAAAGTGAAGACAAGCGCCACGGGATCCACACAACGGTGACATCACACTGCAACGTAGTAGTGCGCAGAAGTTTCACATAGTAGACGTAAAGCCAGAGACAGTGAGAAAAAAAACCAAAAGAAGTACACAGCTAACCGCTTAAAGGGTCAAGTAGGTAATTTTAGTGAAATTTGTAAACCAAACTGCGCAAGTAATACTTTGTCTACGCAGTCGTTTAGTAGCTCGTTTTGCTCCTCAAAGCATGGAGGGCGTAATGGTCATATGCGTTTGAGCAGACAACTGCCGAAAACTGTTATTTCACGCATTGAAAGTTTGCGTAGTTTCCTGCAGAAATCGCGCGTAAACTGATAAATGCCAACAGATAACTGTTTTCGGCAACTTTCTGCGCAAACGCATACGACCATTACACCCTCCATGCTTTGAGGAGCAAAACGAGTCACTACACGATTGCGTAGACAAAGTATTACTTGCGCAGTTTGTTTTGCAAATTTTGGTAAACCTACTTGACTCTTTAAAAGCGCTGATAACTAAGCTGATTCGTAAAGATTACGGTAAGTCGCATAAGAAAGGCTTTAACGTAGATATGCACAAGTAGGATAAAGGAGATAAGAAGACTGAGGGCGACACTCTTCGAGATGAGCGCGTAGCGCTCCTGTAGTCGAACGATATCGTTAAACTTCTTTGTGAATTGCCTTTGGGCGTCAGTTGGCTCTTTGTCAAAATCTTCCGAAATTGACACACGGCGATACTTGCCGCAAGCAAGGCAGCGGCTGAGGAGCCATTTAAAATCGACAATTTTAGCATTGCCTATCTTCTCGAAGTGGGCAATCAGAATTATGTCCCTGCAAAAGACCAAAAGCTATCGAGCAGCCAGTGGCAGAAAAAAGCGGAAACAAAGTACTTGATCATATCGAACTTTTCGCCAAGGCAGCAGAATCTACAGTTATCCATACCATCTAGGGTGCCTTTGAAATACATAATCTCGAAAATGATAGAGACCTGCGGCTTTCAGAACGCACATGAGCCGAAACAGAAGGGAAAACCAGATTAGAAATCAGAGTAGCCGAGGATAACTTGTTTGAATGAACACCTTCTGTAGCAAAAAAAGAACCATCCACGAGGCATGAAGAAAACATAGTTCTCTAATTTCGCCAACGATTCAGATCGCTGTCCCTTCGGTCTGCCAAAGTCCAAATTCTATAGTTTCAAAAAGTCAAAAAAATTTCTTCACCAACGACAAAATTGCGAAATGACTAAACGCACGCAATATAAAATTAAAAAACTGAGACAAATATAAAATCACGATATAAAATTTGAAATTGAAAAATTTAAATTAACTAAAAAATTTAATACCCAAATTAAATAGCCCAATTAAAGTTTGCAAACTTGAAAGTAAAAAATGCAGAAAGCAGCAAAAAACAGTGGCAACTAAAATTTTTAAACTTGACCAGCAAAATTAATGTAAATTCATTATGCCAAAAATGTGAATTGTAATTCGTATATTTTAAAACTTTACTGCATGCATTGCTGAGCTTACTATTTGTTACAAGAGTTTTTTGTTACATCCGCATGTCCACTTGATTGCATAAAGGTAATGAGGACAGTGAGCGTTCTGTCTTTCGTCTTCAACTTTTCGAGTCTTAGAAAAATTTCTATTTTTCCGTCTGTCGCGTTTTGTCGATTTCATGGATCTCTGCGAGACTGACCATATTTTCTGCACGCATGTGCGCCTTGAGATGTTCATAGTCCTCCTCGAGTGTTCGAATGATCAGCGTCCAATTCGCGTCATAAATTCGTTGTTGCTGTTCTTGAGTTTCTAAGAACGCAACCGACCTCACCGAACGGATTGTATGAAGAATACGTAAATCGACAAGGTCGGAAAGACGTTTTGGCGATTGACAAAAATCACGAGCACATAATCTTTTGAAGCAAGAGAGAAAAGGAGGTCATCATTTGTCTGTGTACTACGTTTTTTCGCTCTCTTATAGAAAACAAAAAAAAAACAGTTTTGCTTTTTGGGGGGCTTTGCGCCCGAACCACATGCCATTGGCAAGTTGTCGCGCACCTTTGGCAAGTTGTCGTCTACCGTTGCCAAGTTCGTTGAGTTATAAAAGCATTAAAATTATATTTTTCGGAATGACGGAACGCTTTTAGTTTTTGAAATGGCGGGACGCCTTTTTGCATCGTTGGCAAGTTGGTACCTACCATTAGCAAGTTGTCACCTGCTTTTAGCAAGCTGCCGTACACATACTAATAGTGCCTGCACTCTCCGCTGACTTTTGTTGGAGACGGATAGGGAGATGAGGGAGGATGAGAGACAGGGAAAAAGGGGGATAGTGGTAGATAGTGTATGACTGAACAGTAAGCATCGTCCTTTTCCCTCGCTTCGTTCACTTGTCTGAAAGAATGAAAAAAAAATGTGCTTGTCACATGAGATATAGTGAATATACATGAAAAGTGTGACGACGACACGTCATACTATATGTACACTGAACAGCTTAGGCTGTTTACGTTTTTGCTTATCTACACGCGCTGAATTTTCAAAATACGATTGCATTTTATACACAACAGGTGTATTGGTTTCATTGCGAAGGCTTTAAATTGCATAATGCACGAAAGCCCAGTGCGATAATTTTCAACCCCGATTTTAGCGACAACAAACTGATAAACGAGAAGGCTTTGCAACAGAAGACGTCTTAAATTATGACTACTAGTCAAAATTGATGGGCTGTATCTCACTTAACTACCACAACGCACGCAACTCACTTGACAACAGGATGGCTAACGATCACTTCATGTTTTACAGTCAGCCTGCGTGTTTATACCAAGGCATCGAAAAATTCCAATTTTTAATTATTTAATGTCTGCACGACCCCAATTCCGA
Source organism: Prismatolaimus dolichurus (assembly GCA_034691745.1). Lineage (NCBI taxonomy): Eukaryota > Metazoa > Nematoda > Enoplea > Triplonchida > Prismatolaimidae > Prismatolaimus > Prismatolaimus dolichurus. The sequence continues at coordinate 2,105 of JAQGBB010002808.1, read as the reverse complement.
GTGAAAGAAATTTTCAAACAAAGTGCCCTTGCTCAGGGAGCGCCTTGAACGCGAACCGTGGAGAAAGTATGCTTAAATATTGAACAAACACATAATTGATGAAAAAACGAAATCGGACATTCAACAATGACAACTTGACGTATTAAAAAACGGTTTCCGCTCCGCGCGGGAAATAAAGTAACAGCCGTATGCACAAAAGTAAGGAATGCCCGGCGTCCTACCTCCAATTGTACAGTTCCTGAACGTATCCACATAGTCTACCGCTGTCACATTTGGGCATGAGGTGAGCGTTAGCGACATGACCAGAAAGTAGAAATAGCACATCAGAATGATAACACCGCAAGCCTCAAGGTAGCGCCTAGAACTCAGATAACACCACAAGTAGAGCGTTGCAATACATGTCAAACCATATCCCATCGTCGCGAAGTAGGTCGCTGTGCTAAACTCAAATAGCGCGTAGAACGCAAACGTGGACACGATATAGACCGTTTGTGAAAAGCAGAGTAGCGTGGCGACAAGCGCTACAGGGATCCAAACAACAGTTACATCACACTGTAGAGTAACCGCTCACAAAAGCTTCACATAGTAGACGCAGAGCCAGAGACAGTAGAAATAAACCAAAAAGAAGAAACAATAGCTGATTGCCTGAAAGCGCTGGTACGTAAACTGATTCGTAAAGATTACGGTAAGTCGCATCAAAAGGCCCTAATGTACAAATGAAGGAGCAGAATGAATGAGATGAGAAGATTGAGTGCAACGCTCTTCGAAATGAGCGCGTATCGCTCCTGTAGTCGAATGATGTCATCGAACTTTTTTTAAATCGCAATTCGGCGTCGTTCTCAGACTCCTGCTGAAAATTTCCCGAAGATGACCTAAGGCGGTCGAAGCGAGATAAGAAACGGCTGAAAACTTTCTTGATGCTTAGGCTTCTAACCCGTCCTATCTTTTTAAAGTGCGCAATCAAAATTATATCCCTGGCGGACGAGCAAAAGCTATCGAGCATCCAGATAAAGAAAAAAACGGAAACAAAGCACTCCATCAGGTCGAACTCATTTCCCAGACAGAAAAACTTACAGTCGTCCATACCCTCAACTGTGCCCTTAAAGTACATAACACCAAGAATGACTAGCATGGCTGCAGCCTGCAAGAAGCATAAGGGTAGAAGGAGCAGCGACAGCCATGTCAAAAGTCTGAGCAGGAGCGGATAGCTTGTTCGGACGGAGACCTCTTGGAGAACGTAGAGGTACCAGCCGTGGGGCATGAAGAGAAGAAACGTCTGCTCCGATTCGGTTGGTGCTTTAGTTCGTGGCCCTCGAGCTTTGCCCGACGAGTCTAAATTCTGGAGAGAATAAAAAGTGCGAATTGTAAGATTTGGAGGCAATGACAATGACATGATTGCTGTGAGCTGTGTATCTCGATTAAAGTTCTTTCGTCAAGATCACGAATCATGATCAGAAAAAACTCTTACTATACTGAATTTTTACCATTTCTTCGAGGAGCTTTTCTGCCAGGTCCGCATGCCCGCTCGACTGCATGAATGCGATCAAATCGATGAGCGTGCCATCCTTCTTTTTCAACTTATCGAGCATAAACAGTAACCTCGACACCCCAGTGTGCTCCGTGCTGTCAATATCTTGGATCTCCGTGAGACTGAGAACATCTTCTGCCCGCATATGAGCTTTGAGTGGCTCATAGTCGTGCTCGAGGTTCCTGATGATCGGTGTCGAGTACTCTTTGAAAATTCTTTCTTGTTCGGTTTGCGTTGCCATATTCTCAGCGTGCAGCTTTTCAGTTTCTACGTACACCGTGGGCTTTAAATTCCTACACTCACGCGAATTCATTTTTGCATCCTGCCTGAAGCGCGCAGCGCGTAAGGAGAAGGAGCCTTACTCTTCGTTCTGAAATAATCCCCCCCCCCCCCAAATCCCCCCCGCGTCCCCCAAATCCCCCCCACGGACAAAAGTTAGCGTATGGTGTGAGCAGTGCAGGTGCAGTATTGGCAGGCTGGCAACTTGCCAATGATAGGTCCAAACTTGCCAATGGTATGTGCCAACTTGCAAATGGTAGGCGCAAACTGCCAATGGTATGTACCAACTTTCCAATGG